>JAQIUS010000190.1:0-102750 GCA_028639655.1 Colletotrichum sp. SAR 10_66
ATATAACTAAGTTGATTTTATTATATTATTTTATTATTTTAATTTATAAAGTGATTATTTTATATTATAATTATGAAGGAATAAGCTGTCTTAGCTTAGCTATTTTATTAGATAATCCCTTACTTACTACCTTATACTATTATTTTATAGGTATTCTTATAGGTATTTAGCTAGAGATATACTTTTTATACTTCTTATTTATAGTACTAAAATTACTTATAGCGTAAAAGTTTCTATTTAGTTTATAGCTTTAGATATTTATAACTTAAATAGAAGAGGAATTATAAAAGATTATTAGCTTAAGGAGATAGGTATTTAATTATAATAATAAACTTTTATACCTAATTAGATTTACCTCATCCTTATCTATTATAGATATAAGATATATATTTTATTTAGATATACTTAAATAAGATATATAAAAGTAAAAAGGTAGAAGTAAATCTAGATATAAGCTAAGCTAAATAATCTAAATAGAAGAAAACTTATTTAAGCTAGAGAAAGAAATACTATTATATCTATTAATATACTAAAGGTATAAGGGGGGGTTATTTTCTTATAATTTATCTATAAGAAAGTAGCTTATATAAGTAGTAAGAGCTAAATAAGTAGCTAGTAGTATAAAATAATATTAAAGTAGTTACTATATCTTATTCTAATCTATAAAATAATAACTTTACTCTATAGTGTAAAGTGTTAAGGTAAATATAAAATAAGAAGGGGTATATTAATAAAGCTTTACTTTAGTAGAGAAGAATAAGAGACTAATAAGATAGTCTCTTAGCTTATTAAGGAGATCTATTAAGGGAACCTATTAAGCTACTTTAATCTCTTTTTATAAGTTTTTTATCCTTAAGATCCTTATAAAGTAAATAAATAGGGTAAATCCTATTAGGGTAATATAGGATAAAATATCTAGTTTAGAGGGGGGGGGTTTTACTATTCCTAGTTATAAGTAGTCTTATCTAGCTAAAGCTTTAATTATCTATTATATTATAAACTAGAGGATATATAATAGATTACTAATATTAGCCTAAAGAGCAGCTTTATAGTTATTAAAGTGTTTTTATAAAAGCTTTCTATAAAGTTAGCTCCTTCTTATCCTTATTTATTTTAGTTATATAATCTATCTTATAGTAGAAATAAATATTTAAAGAGGTAGATATAAAGCAGGCTAACTAAAGTTCCTTAAAAGTAGTAAGAATAAAATAGATAATAAAAATAGCTAGAGAAAGTGAAATATATAATAGGAAATAGCTTCTAAGATAATAAAGCTATAATAGCTAATTAGTAAGCATTCTTTATAGATATAATATTAACTGCTTTAAGCTAAATAATATATATAACACACTATAATAAGTAGTAAGTAATATTAAACTAAAATATATTTATACTAACTAAGAACTATACTAATAGCTATAAGAGATAGATAGGACCTAATAAGTAGTATAAAGAGGAATAAATATATAGTTTAAGTCTATAAAGCACCTTATTAAAAGAAGTATATAAAATAGCAGATATAATATAAGCAGACTAGCTAGAAGCTAGTATAATAATTTTCTAAAGCTTTATTTCTAATATAAAGGGAAAAAAGAAGAGAGAGGGGAGGTGTTATATACTAAAAGTAGGAGTACTTATATTAATTCCTCTTAATATAAATATTATAATAGAATAATAAGATATAAATAATAAAATATAAGGAAATATTATAAGTAAAATATAGTAGCTTAAACGTTTATTATATACTAGCTAAATAGAAGTAGATATAATATAGTAATAAAGGTAAGCCTCTTTACTTTATTTTAGTCTATAAAGTATCCTCTTAAGGGGGGAGGTATATAAAGGAGGATATAGTATAAATAAACTAAAATAATAGCTAGTATAATATATAAAGTTCTAGCTAATATATAAGGAAAAGGATAAAAAGAAATAGGTAAGGTATTAGTATACTAGAAAGTAGAAGCATCTATATTAATTCCCTTTAATATAAATATTATAATAATAATAATAAAGCAAAAATAATAGAAAGTGAGAGGTAGTTTAAGTGAGGAGATCTAATAAGAGATAAATATACTATTATAATAAGGGTAAGCTTTATTTATTATACACCTTTATGAGAGGTATATAAAGCTACAGCCTTAGTAAACTAAAGTAAAGAGAAGTAATAATTAGACCTATTACATAACACTAATCCTTAGTATATCTAGAGAAAAAAGGCGTTTTTATAAGGTAAATAGGGTAGATAGTGTTATAAGCAGAAGCATCCTTATAAATCTTAAACGATATAAATAGTATAACTAAATAAAAGTATAGGGGTAATAAAATATAATAAAAATAAAATAAAATAGTATAAGCTAAGCTTACACTAGTATAATTTAAGCTTATAAAGTATTATCTAGTAGTATTAGTTAAGCTATAAAGCTATAGCTATAGTATATCCTTTAGATACCTCTTTAGTAATTAGCTATCCTTAAGCAATAATATAATTAAAAGAGGGTGGGATAATTTCTAGTTATTAATATAGGGTTACACTACTTAAGCTATATCCTCTTATATAGGTAGTTACTCTAACTCTTTATCCCTAGAATTATTATTTAGCGTCTCTATATTTAGCTACCCTAAGGGTAGGAATATACGCTTAATATAGTCTATAAAGTTATTTTAGAGGATAATAAGGTTATTAGGTTCCTAAAAACCCTTAAGAGATTAGATAAACTTTTTTAAATAGTTCCCTATATATATTAAACCCTATAGAGGTTCTCTAGTAAGTATAATAAGCTAGTATAAAGAGTTCTCTAGAGTATAAAAGTAGATTTAAAAGGGACCCTTCTATCTATAATTTAACTTAATATCTAATAACTTATTAATAGATTTTATAATATTAAAAGATAGTATTAAGTTATTTATATTTAAGTAGCTTAGTTAGAGTATATAAGTATATTATTTATTAAACTGTATAGCGATATATTTATATTACTTTATAATTATCTTTTAAACTTCTTCTCTATCTCTATCTAACTAGCTAAAAGCTTATATTTATATAGTAAGTTTTTATTCTAATATAGAGATATTAGCTTAGTTAAAAACCTTCTATATAAGTATAAAGGTCTTAATTAGTATAACTAAGTTATACTTATAAAGAAGGTAAAAAGAGGAGTAGCTAATTAATACCTAAATAGTTATTTAGTTTATAAAGAGTATAATATAAAGATAGAGATAAAAGTTATAACTAATATCTTTAAGCTAAGTTAATAAGGTATAAGTAATAGGCTAATAACTTTTCTTAATAGTTCTATTAGCATAAAAATTATAAGCTGCTATAACTTATTAGTAAAAAGTATACTTCTTATTAAAAGTAATAATATAACCTTTATTCTTTAGTCTTCTATCTATAACTAGCGTTCTATATAACCTATAGTAATAAATAATATCTTCTTAGATAAATTTAGTAATAAGCTTTAAATTAGCTTATAGTATCTATCTTACTTTAACCTATCCTATTAAGAGGTCTCTAGCTTTAACTATATTATATTTACCTACTTTCTAAATATCTAAAGCTACCCTTATAAATAGAAGTCTAATAAGTATTATAAAGGAGTATATATTATTAATTTAATATACTTTATATAATTAATAGTCTAAGTATATTAAAATTATATTTATAATAAACTTATAGAGGCTTAACTAGAAGTAGTTATTAGTAAGCCTCTTAAATATAGTATTATATCCCCTATATCTACTCTTAATATAAGTATATATAATAAGATAGTTTCTTTTAGTAATACTATTAATAATATATTATAATATTAGCTTATAAACGCTTAAGTATATAAATAAAAGCTTATTATAAAAGGTATAGCTAATAGCTTTTACTTATTATTATTTATATTAGTTTATAAGAATACTTAGTAGGTAGTAAAAGGTACTAAAGAAATATATAATCTATTAAGACTTAGTTAATTAAGTCTATAAATCACTTAATATAAATAGTAGTATTATAAAGAGGGGGTCTTACTTATTATTATTATTACTAGTAGTTATAACTATAATATCTATAGTAGTATAAGTATCTTTATAGTTTTAAGCCTTATTAAAGAAGGAATATATTTATATATCTATAAAGAAGATCTATTAGTTAATCTAATTATTAATCTCTCTTTCTACTTCTTTATTTTATTTATCTAAAGGCCTACTAGGCTTTTTAGAGAGGTTATTAGTAATAGTATTTTATATACTTAATATATATTAGATTTTAAAGTTAAATATATAGATCTATATAATCTATTAAATAATAAGAGCGCTAAGGAGATTAAAAGCTATATTATTAATTTAAGCTATAAATATCTTTATATTTATTTTAATAATAAAATAGTAGCTAAAGAGATAGTTATATACTTATTTTAATACTTTTAGAAAGCCTTAAAGTTTCTTCTTTTCTGCGTTATAGTTAAGCTCTACCTCTACCTATAAGCTACTTTTATACTATAAAATATACCTTTTTCTATTAATAAATTAGCTAAGTATAGCTCCTTATCTTATACTATTAATATTAACTACTAAATAGATAATACCCCTATTAGGTTTATAGTTAAGTCTAATAAGGATTAGAGATAATATAAGCTTATATTTTAGCTTATCTATAGCCTTTTATTAGTTAGGACCTTATATAAACTTAATATCCTTCCTTAAGAGCTTTATAAGGGGTTTAGTAATAGTTAAAAAGTAGACTATTTATATTTAGTAAAATAAAGTAATTCTAAAGAAAGTATAGAGCTCTATAAGTCTTTTATAAGCTTCCTATTTAGTTATCTTAATAATTTTTAACTGCTCTAAGTACTAACTATTAGTGCTATATATATATCTAATAATAGCTATAGTAGTTTAAGCTTATTAAGATTTATCTACTAAGACTAAGTATTCTGCTAACTTAAGGTTAAGTAGTATTTTATTAATATTCTAGATATACTTAAAGATAAATCCCTATATTTCTAAGTAACTAAGTACTTCTTTATTATTATATTATATTATAAAGCCTTTAATAGTAATATTATTAAGGAAGGCTTTATAATAGTAAGGGATTAGATTATATAGGATTTTTATTATTACTTTTATAAACTAAATAATAGAATTAGTAGCGCCTTATAGTAAAGTGTATATATATAGTAACCTAATTAGTATAGTAAATATTATAAGATTTTAGCTCTTTATATTAAGTAGGACTTAGTTATATCTTAAGAAGAAGTTAAGTAGGGAGAGAAGTTAGTATATAGTGAAGTCCTCTAAGAACTTATCTCTAGCTAGAGGTAAAGCTATATCTTAAAGTATAACTTTATTAATCTAAATAGCTAAATTAATTAAGTATATCTTTCTATCTTTTTTTCTTATAAAGAAGAAGGAGTTCTAATATAATATATAACTCTCCTCTAGAATACCCTTCTATAAGTAGTTCTTAAGTATCTAAATAACTTTAACTTTAAGTGCTTTTAAGATTAATATGCTTTATACTTATTATACTTTATATAGAATAGTTTAAATAGATTATAGTAAGGCTACTAATAGATAAATAAATCTATAATAAAGAAACTCTTATATTATAACTATCTCCCTATTCTTTTAAACTTATATAAGTAGTATTTTCTCTTAATTAGTTAAGTATAGTATAATACTAAGTAGTTTATCTAGCTACTCTTAAGTAAAGTATTCTCTAGTTAGAATATTAGAGAATTTAGGTATAATTAGGTTTATAAAAAGGTTTTTAGTATATATTTTAAGCTTTTCTTAAACTTTAGCTTATACTTTAAGCTTCTACTTAAGGTCTCCTTCTAAGATAATACTATCTAATAGTATATTATTAATAAAGTAGATCTTCTTATCTTTAGTCTTATATATAATATTAACTTTAACTATATTAGGGGAGTTCTAACCTCTATTTAAAGCTTTATAGAGGAGTATTATTCTTACTCTTATAATAGCCTTATTTAGAAGGTTTTTACTTTATTAAAAGTAATAGAAAACTTAAGCTTTCTCTTAGGTGAGTTTAATACCTTACTTATCGTTAAATTTAGAAATAGCTATTAGTTTATAGACCTTAGTTAATAAGAGCTGTTCTAAAAGCTTAAGGCTAGACTTAAACTTAGTAAGGGTTACTTTATATAAAATCCTTTCTTAGTATTTATCTTATTTAGACCTATCTATAGAGCTAAAGTTATAAGCAGTATATTAAGCTTTTTAAATAGTTTAGGAAGCCTTAATAGTATCTATTATAGTAAAGTCTTTATATAAGAGGGCTTTATAGTAGAGTATAATATGTTCTATAGTTTTAAACTATATAGTAATATTATTTTAGAGAAATAAAATATTTATTAAGTTATTACCCTATTAATTTAAAAGCTATCTATAAGACTTCTTTAGTCTATTAAAGAATATAGTACTATTTAGCGTTCTTACTATATTTAAGATCTTTTTAGTTATAGCTAGTATATTAAGGCTAGCTTTATATACCTCCTCTACTTATAATAAAGCCTTTTTCCTTTTTAGACTTATTTTAGGTTTATAATAATCTATTTATATCCTCTAGTTCTTATAGGTATAATTTAAGCTATAGTCTTTAAGTTTAATAAGTTTAATAGTTATAGAAGTAATTTTAGAAGTAATAGCTTATTAGATTAATACTTTAAGAATTTACTAAAAGAGCTTACTCTTATAGTTAAAAATACTTTTAATCTTATCTCTATCTTTAAGTTTAGCTTATATTACTATATCTAAGGATAACTACTTAATATTAAGCGTCTAAATATCTTCCTAGCTACTAGTTTTATAATCCTCCTCTATAATAAGATTTAAAGCTCTATCTATTCCTAATTCTAATAAACTAACTATTATACTAAGTATAATAGTAGTAGCCTCTAGTTTCCCTCCTCTTTAGGAATATAATAGAAGCTTTAAATTTTATTAAATATATTTAGGTTAGGGATAATATAAAGAAGAAGGGCTATAGACTAATTAGTAAAGAAACTAAAAGTATACTTTAGTAAGTACTAAGTAGTATAGTAGTAAAAATTACTATTAATCTATCTATCTATATAGCTAAGCTCTATCTTAGTTTAATAAATAAAAAGGCTACTAAAGATTAAGCTTTTTAAAGTCTTACTAAATAGACTAATAAAGAAACCTATATTAAGTATATAATAGCTATTAATATATATATCCTCTATAATAATGCTTATAAACTATAAGTCTGAAGTGATATCTATAAAGCCTCTAATTATAACTAAAGTTAATATAACTCTACTCTAAAGTCTATTAAGGTTAATATAGTTTTTAGATATAATATTTACTATAAAGCTAGTATTAATAATTTCTAACTGCTCTTTAGCTAAATAGTATCTAATTTAAATAGCTACCTAAAAGTGAAGTATAATAAAGTTATATATAGTAACTATATACTTTCTACCTAAATAAAGTGTAACCTTAGGTTAGAGGTATTAGAAGTTTTCTATAGCTAAAACCTTAATATTAGTTAGCCTAAAGCTTTATAATATTAATATATCTACTATATTTATATTAATATAGTAGCTTCCCCTAATAGGTTATAGCTCCTCTACTAATATATTAGCGCTACTTTTTATAAACCTAAGATAGCTATTCTTAAGCTATTACTAGCTAGTTCTATATACTTTATTCTATTACCTTATAAGTTCCTTAATACTCCCCTCTTAGCTTTTAACTTATGCGTAAGTATTAGCTAAAGCTAGGTTAATAGTAACTATATTACTACTATATACTTAGTCTTAATATTACTCTATATATATAGCTATATATTAAAACTTAAGCTATCTATATTCTAGCTAATTATCTAAAAGAAACTATTCTAGTAAAGTAATATTACCTATCTGCTTTTTACTATAAAAAGCTATAGCTTAAGAGTAAGTTTCTTCTAAATTAGAAAAGAGGGTTATTTAGTATAGCTTTTTAGTCTCCTTATAATAAGTAGGTTCCTATAGTTAAAGCTATAGAGGGACTTATATAATTATCTTATTTTTAACTACTTCCTTAATTAGAGTAGCTTTTATAGGTATAGTAGCTTATTAAGTTAAGATCTAATCTATAAAGTAAATCTTCTTTACTAAAGAGTTACTATATAAAATATATTAAAAGTTATTATTCTTTATCCTAATAATAATATTAACCTCTATTAGCTTTTTATCTTCTATATAGTTAATATTAACTATATAGCTATATATATACTTAATATTAATATAATTAATAGTAGTTATTAATACTTATTATCTAGCCTCTTTTTATTCTCTCTAAGCTTTATCTATAGTAATTATAGCCTTTTAATAATAGATAGATAATTCTAGCCTAAGTATTTACTCTAAGTAGTACTTATTATAGAATTACTTTACTACTACTTTTAGCTAGGGGTATACTTTACTTTAGAGGATATAAGCCTAAATAGTTAGTAAGTTAGGTATTAAATTCTTTTATTTTTTATTAATAATACTATCCTAAATAATATTATAGTTAGTAAGAGAGCTAATATACTATCCCCTTAGGAAGTATATTACTTTAGCGTTCCTTAACTTATTTATAATATTATATTTAGCTATATAGTATCTATTTATTTTATAGGAGAAGTAACTTCTAATCTTAGGTATATTATATTATATTTAGTTTATAGTAGTTAAGCTTATAAATTAGCTAGCCTTTTTTTACTATTTATAACTCCTTTATACTATAGATATTTAGTTTATATCTATAATATAACTATTCTATATTAACTTAAGCTACTAGCTAAGGTTTATATTTAGCTTTTAAATGCTAGCTATAAATACCCTTATCTTTTCCTTAGTCTTTATACTATTAAGAGATATCTAATATATCTACTCTTAGAGGTTAGTAACCTTATTAAAATCTACTACTTTTAAGTTACTATATTATTATTAGATATAAGTAACTTATATAAGCTAGTTATTAAGTTTAATAAGACTAATAATTAGGGGAGAAGTAACTATCTTTATAGTCTTCTTTCTATTAATATATATATAAGAGGTCTCTCTAGCTATCTATTTAATAACTATACGTTTAACACTTAGCTAGAGCTTCTAAAATAGATCCTTAATATTATAAGAGAGAGCTTTTATAGTAGCTTTAATAGCTCCTTTTAGTAAGTACTTATAAATAAAGTAAATAAGATCTTAGTCTTAATATTCTAAGAGCTCCTTTATAGTAGCCTTATAGTATAAGCTTTTAATATAATTAAAAAGTACTATAATACTAATAGTATTAGTTTTAGAGAGGGAGGGCTTATTTTTAATTACTTAGAGCTTTTTATTAAGATCTTAATAGAGGTTTTTATCTATAATACTATACTAATAGATAAAAGTAGCTTTAGTAACCTCTTAATTATTAAGATCTTTAACTAGTAATTTAATACCTTACCTTAAGCTTTTAATACTATAGAGGTATACTTTTATTAGCTTATCTTTATTAGTCTAATAAGCTTTATAAGATTAGGAATTATAAGTCTTAATAAAATCTATAATATTATTACTTATAAATAGAGGAGTATTTTTATTCTAAAAAAGATTTATTATAATTAGTATAGAGTAATAAAGGTATAACTCTATTAGTTACTTAATAATTCCTATTAACTAGTTTATAGAAATAAGATAAGTATTATTAGTAAGAGCTATAAACTACTACTAAATTCTATAAGTATTACTACTTAAGGTATAATAAGGATTAATACTAAGGGCTTATCCCTTACCTCTATTAGCGCTAGTATAGAGGTAAATACTATTAGTAGTATAGTTAACTTTAGTAAGGTTAATACTAGCTACTTAGGCTTATAAACTAGATAAGCTATTAAGTAAGCTATCTTTAGAAGCTAAAGTTACTTTAGTTTAATTTTAGATATTTCTAAATACTTTAGCTTAGATATTAAATATACTAATAAGTTTACTTTTAGTAGTGAGGTTATAAGGAGTTAAGATATCTTTATATAATATCTCCCTAGTTATCTTAAGCTATATCTTAGCTATAATAATTATTAATAATTAAAGTAGTAAAAATATAAGTTATTATTTTAAGTAGTTAAAAGTATTAATCTTTCTAATCTTAAGTCTTATTATTACTTTTCTAAAAATATAATAAAAGGAAAAGAGAAAAGAGAAAAAAGTATAACTAGGTAAGTAGGCGCTATACCTCTACTTATACTAATTCTAAGCTTAATTAGCTATACTATCTTAAGCCTCTACTAGTTAATCCTTTAGGGGTTATATAGACTGCTAATAGTTTTATAGTAGATTTATTTTATTCTTCTATAGTAAACTTATTAGTTCCTTAAGCTATCTTACCTAAATATTATAAAGCTTTATATTCTTATTAGTCTAAAAGGCTTATTAGGTAGATCTAATCTAGCTTTAATAGCTTATAATATTAAAGAGTAGTAAAAATAAAAATAAATAAAAATCTAATACTCCCTACTATATAAGCTATAATACTTTTAAGATCCTTTTTAAAGTCTTTTATATCCCCTTTAATTCTTACTAATAGAATTATATTTAGCTATTATACTCTTCTACTTACTAAGAATTAAGTCTATAAATAACTACCTAACTCCTATTAATATATTATATTTCTTAGTATTATATAGTTAGTAATAATAGTTATAGTTATTATATATATTATATTAATCTGTTTACTTAGTATAAGAGTAAGCTCTCCTCTAGTACTTTATATAGGCGTCTAAAAGGAGAATAAATCTACCTCTAAGTACTATTAAAATAGTTATAAGCTAAGTAGCTAAAAGCTATATAATATAGTAGTATATATATACCTAAAGGTGTATAAAGCTATTATAACTTTATAACTTTATAGTTTTAAAGCTTATAACTTTAAAAGAAAAAGGAAAAAACTCTTTATATTCTTTATAAATCTAAACTAAAAAGAATAGGATAAAAGCTTAAAAATCTACTAAAAAAAATAAGTAAATTACTCTTCTAATCTATTTAAGGATAATAATAATATCTAAGCTAACTTCTCACCCCTTGAGGGGGCTAGTAATCTAGCCTCTAAACGCCAAAAACGCCGAAAAATCCAGTAGGCCTACTAAACCCCGTTCCAGTATCCCTTGAGATATCCACGTCTTTGGGTGTCGAAAATATGCCTATTTCCCAGCGCGAAGCCCTTGAATCCCTTGTTCACAAGGACTTCATGCGTAGACCGAATCTTCTGCTCGCCGTTTGGGCCCACACGTCTCTGGAGTCTCCGTCTCGGGACCTGCTGCAAGTTCCCGTGATTATGTGATTGCCGGAGATCGTACATCGTGATCTCAATGCCACTGGAGTATCTAAATGTCCACGGTTCAGTCTTGAGAAGACGCGCTGGAACATCGGCCTCTAAGACTTTGTCGCCAAGATCAGCAAGCTTCGGGGGCTTGGGGAAGGCGAGGTCCATAGGACTATCAATCAGACCCTTGATATAATCAGGAGGATCATAATCAAGAACTAGACCCTGAGCCATGCTCTCAATCATCATCCACTGGAGTGGGTACAGTGACAGTCCGTCGTGATCAGCGCCTCCACCCATATCTGCATGTGCGCCTACGAACCATGCCTGGATACAGCGGTGGTTGTTCTGTTGAACCTCGGTATTCTCGATCGGATCGATTGGAAGTAGAGGGAAGGTCTTTCGCTCCTCGTTTAAGGCTAGGGCGTGCCTAATCTCGTTGGTGAAGCTAAGATCGGTTACGTCAATAGTGTCTTTCCAGAAGGTCATCTTGACAGTGTCAAACAGGCCCAGGAATCTGATCTTTGGAGGGTCTCGCGTGTTTTCACGGCTAGCAATATTCGTCAGAATGACGCTGGACGAAACGAAGGAACGCAGCGCTACTTACCGCCACCGGAACTCCTGCCCAGCTAATCCAGTCCTCCGACGCCTGACCCCAAAGCTTTTGATCGCCTTCCACATTGAAGTATCCTTCACATTCAGAGCTTCACGTATTGTGGTGTTGTTGAGAAGCACGGATACGGCCCGAACAACATCTGCATGCTCGTCAGCTTGACTCTCTTCCTCACGAATGCACCTTCTTACATGCTCCACGGCTGAACCCGAACAACCAGACTTCGTCGTCCTTGGATTTGATCTCTCGGCAGCAGTACTAAATCCGCTGAGCAACTAAGATTGCATTGAATTTACCTGATCGCATGATTTCTTACTGCGTAAACCTCTTGGATCTGCTCTTCGCAACCTTTCCCAGTCATTCCATCGTTGAATCTGTTCAGCGGCATCTTATTGGTGCCGATTCCGGGGAAATACTTCGCAATCTGCAGACAGTCAGCTACAAGCAAACCATCTTAAGGATGGAAGCTTTACCTGTTCGACTTCATTTCCATCTCCATCTTTCGTCTTCCCGATCTTTACCGAGGCGTAGATACGGAACACGTTGCTATTATTGCCATGGCCATGGCCTGTATGTAATTCAGCTATGTGCCTTGTCGTGTACACTGACACTTACCTTCGCGTCCATCCTCGTTGAACCAAGTGCCGTCCACGCAGACAACAATCCTTCTGTAGCTTGACGGCCGGCTCGGCTTTTCCATGGCGATAAGTGAAATCTGGGCCGAAGATGTGAAGCACGCAAAGAAGAGAAATCTCAAACACAGACTCCAAAGGCTGAGAGAAACTGGCCAGGTACTGCCTTTATCATTGAGTTGACGGGCTCACCCCACGTTTGACATTTTAGCCTGCCGCGCGGGACCCCCATTCAAGATGATATTTGCTGCTGTGCGACGATACTGAAGGCAGGCTGCAATGGGGCTGCCTTAGCATGCAGCCCTCACTCTGAGTGAGCCAATCACAGGCATAAGATCTCCCATCAGCTGAACCATTTACAAGAAGTGACCATTCTCTCGAGTTGCTGAGTGAGTGGATAGCTCGACACTTCACGCCAATCATTTACGCTGCTTACATGCTGACAAAAGCACATGCCTGGAGATAGTGTTCCTTGGAAGCCACCTACGCAAAGGGTGATCACATCTTGTTATTGTATGTCATGATCCAAGGCGGACGGCTGTAAAATTGGGTTGGGGGCTGGCGGTAGGTGTGGCTCGACGAGGCTCTGGGATTCTTGCCCTGTATCACACGAGACTTTGATTGGGTCAAAGAACGAGTTTCCCTCCAGGCATACTGTGATTACGGCATATGCATGTTCCGTATTTACACACGATGGTTCTTGGGCCGACCTATGCCGTGACGCATTCCAAGACATCGGTGCAAACATTTCAGCCGCTCCGGACTTCACTAAAGCCCGACTCGGAGGTACGGGAAATTCTGGCGGTTGATCTAGAGGCCATAAGAAATCCTTATGAAATGATTTACCCTTCTCTGCTGGCTTATTACAATATGTTCGCTGTCACATGCTCGCCCTGACATGACTTTTGAAGGACGTTCTTGGTGCCTCGACTTCACCGAAACGCTGGTCTGGCTTGGTTCGAAGAATTCAACCAAGTAAAATGGACGCAGAAGTGCGTGCACTTTGTGATGATTGGTATCTCAGGAACTATGATCGTACACCCAAGCACATCGAAACGTCATCTTCAAGGAAAAGACCAAAGGTTAAGCACATGGCACAAAGATGTGAAGCTAGACGAGAACAGAAGCATGTTCATCCAGAGGAAAGTTTTTCGACTGGTGACCACAGCAGGCTTAGTACGCAAACATGAACGCATGTGCAGCTTTTTGTCGACGTTGCGGCTCAAGCGACATAATGCCCATCCGCTTGCGGCTATTCGCATGTCTAGTAAAAGCTTTCATGATCACCCTCATGAAAGCTTTTTTGGCACTAGCCGTAGAGTGCTTGTTTGAAATGAAGTTTGTGAAAGTGAACGGCACACCTTCATCAAGCTGATACCAAGTTATGAGCTTATATCCCTCTCCAGCTGTTGAGATAGAAGCTCATCACAACTAGATCGACTTCGGGAGCTTTGGCATGTCTGACTCGATCGATGGCTCTCGTACCGGATTTGGAGTGAAACGGTGGGAAAAGACAGCTTATTCACATCTATGGATGTTAGCTTTGGGCCACAATGATGGGACTGTGAAGCAACCTCATAAATCCAAGCTGATAGGCATACTTTCTGGCCTGTGAGGTGATGTTCTTCGAAACAGGAGATATAATGAAGGCCGATAGGATGTTTTGACGTGGACTTGCCTGGCCTCGTACATGTTAGCTTTCACACCTTGGTCCAAAGGGGCCCTCAAACAAAGAGATGTTGAGAGATATAGAAAACGCTCTCACTCAGTTCGCTGATTCAAACCAGAACCTGAACGATGATTACAGTAAGGTCCTACTGGGCGGAAATGAGCGGACAAGAAAGCCGTCGGAGTTGGAAGCTTGGTGAATGAATCTTCTGGTCGGGGTTCTGATTTGGCAACAGCTTAAGATTATCGAATGTTGAACTATTGATAGATTCATGAGCCATTGATAGAAATGCTCAAGACGAAAGTCGCATCTCGACCATGTCGCCTGAAGCATCGTTCAGCTCTGGACTGGAAGATGAACCAGACTTGAAGTTAAGGGAGAATAAACGAAAAGACCAGAGACTTGAAGACGCGCCGCCTGGCAGGAAAACGCGACGCCATCCCAAGTAGCCAAGAAACGCGGACCCCGAGCTGCAGCCCTCGGCGACCATGCAACAATGTCCTTACCCCTGCTTCAACCCGCCTACGGGACGTGATACCGCTAGTGCAACCAGGATCCTACTTGAATACCCATCGCGTAGCTGGCATCGGGCCCCTTTCCCATCTCTCCTGCAAGGCGAGGTACCCGGGCTGAAAGGTGGGTGACTACATGAGGTGGCTGGCCCATTGAAAGGCACATGCAAACCGCATAAACTGGAGGGAATGTGGAACTAGAAAGTCCGGAGAGAGGGTGGGTTGCTGCAAAGGAGGCTCGTTCCGGTCGATGAGTATGCTCCAGCCTTCTCGCTACACGATCTTGGCTTGAACGTGGCCTTCAAAGGGTTGTCAGGGGTAAGGCATCGAAGCGTACTAGAGGCGTCTGCATGTGTTGACCCTAAGCTTTTGAAAGGCTGAGAACCAAGTTGTCTAATAAACGAGGAGAAAAACGGTTAGTGCCTGGGGGGAATGTTTCCAGCACCGCGGATCCGTCCACACTTCGGGGGGCATGGAGGGTAGGACCCCGGTCTTCTTTCAGGAAAGGCGATCCGTTAGCGCCATGTCATTCAAGGCCACATCAGGAAATTTGGCATCACTTCCCTTGGGGTACACAGAGATGCTGAAGGCTGGAATGGGAGTAGTTGGCGGAAGACGTTGCCGTAAAGCAGTCTGCATTGGTCTGCTGGAACCCCAAACTGCGCCGTCGTCGAGGTGCACATCGCTGCGGCCGAATTCCGATCTGTGAATATGCGGTCGACGGTCTCGCATCCAACTGACTTTCAAAATCTGGGTGGCTAGCGGATGGGCTTGCAAAGATCCAGTAAGGCCCGCTTGGCTCTCCAGCTCCGTGGGTGCCTCCTCAGGTCCAATTTTTGACACCAGAGTGTGCTGTGCCGCTGGAACATATGCAAAGGCGCCGAGACAAGACGGCTTTTCGGAGCGAACCCTGCAATAGCAAAATCTAAGCCGCAGGTCACATGTCTTGGCCTGTATACTGCCATGGGTCTATGCCGGCCGGGAGAACTGGTAGTAAGACGCCGTTTGTGAGTGATGCGTCGAGGCTGCAGAGAGACAATTCTCAGTACGGCCACAGCGCCACGCACACCCGACTTTCTTCCAAGTCGGAACGCGGCCGAAGCTTGCCACGGGGATCGCCGAGGCCGATCCTGCTGATGAACGCATACCAGATGTTACATACAATGATCTACGTATACTTGGCTTTCGTCCTCAAAGATCATCAAGCTGTGATCGAGCTTGATTTCAGGGCCGAGTAGAGATGTTGGCTTCACGATCTTCCGAGCAATCGCTGTCGATCTTGGTTGTCAACCAAAGACTCGACGGCCTGCCAAGCTCACTTCCTTGCGGCGAAGCCCTCAGATGGGCAAGGGCCTACATGAAATACGATCTTTTTCCGCCTTCACTAGAAAACTATCTTCAAAGTCTTGATGAATACTATTCAGCCGAGGCCCTGTCGCTTGTGATACACCGTGAAACAGCCACTTAGAAGCTTCTCATCGCGAGAAGCGATACCCGACCGTCAGTCATAAGGCATGGAAGCGTCCGACGTCGCCACCAGTGTGTTTGATTCATTGCTGGCAGCTTTCGGTCGAAGGATCCGTCCCGCACGCTCACCAGCGGCACAGCAGCGCAGCTTTCGGGTCCGTAGTTCTGAGACGAAGGCGGCCGGTAGGGCGCTTTCCTCCGTCACAGCAAGCGGCAGCGTGGCGTTGGATCACGGCCCGGACAAGCAGGTAGGACGAAGTCTGGAGAGCGAAAACGACGTGTGGCTGGACCTAAACAGCGGGAACAGGTGCAAGAGGAGAATGCTCCAACGCTGGCCTCCTCCCAGGTCTCAGGTGAGCAGCGAGCCAAGGAGACGACTGAAGCAGCATGTGTGGGGAGTGGAAGGACAATGGTCTGACTAACAGACATGGATGTCTGGCAGCAAGATCCGTGTTGACGGGTCGCGTGTGAGTCCTGGTGCCTCGTGTGTTGTCGGGCCTTTTCGCAGTGCGGGATTCCACCACTCAATGTGGACCATTCACACGTCGTCGAGGCCGCTTGGGAGAGGGTATCAAAAATAAGGAACAGGATGCCTTTGCCGGTGGCTTGCAGCGGCAGGAAACCATTGAAGGAACCGACAGAAGCGCACGCCCTATCAGACGGCGAACACGGCTTGTACACGCCCGTTGGATTTGGGGGCGTGATACATCGATTCTTCGAGCCCGAGTCGATGGAGCGGGAGGTGAGCACTTGGCGACCATGTCGAAGCAGACGATGGAGGTCGAGGGCGTGTGGGTGGGCAAGGGATCGTGGAGACTGGCTGCCTTAGCTCGCGCCGACAGGGTCTAGAGGCGCTGACCGGGCTGGGCTGCCGCTTTGAGGAGAAATTTAGGGCGGAGGAAGGCGGCCCGTCAACCAGATAGGCATAGCGTGGCGGACTCAAGGAAGAGAGGGACTTTGTGAGGGGAGTTGGAGAAGGTCATGGGCAATTGTCAGTTCGGTCAGGTTAGTAGTTTGATGGTTTGCTTTTGATGTAGCTGGGGCAAGTTGAGAGGGAAGAAGAGAGATTAAACTTCCACGTTCATGTTCTCAGTTGCTAATTAGCAAAAGGCCAACGGTCGTCATCTTCTTTTCCTGTTCTCTGACTTCTGTTATGTTGGTGAACAGGATGTACTAACGAAGACACATGTTGTCAGCCTGACAGCCCGGCCAAATGTAAGTATTGTTGTTAGTAGCAAGCAACTTGGAAGCGAGATGAGACGACAAGACGGGTACATTTCCTAGCGTCTTCTCAGAGAAACATTAGCAGCAAAGCCGCCTAAGACAGCCGTCCGTCGTTGGCTCTGAGGCCACATGGAAAGACGGCCCGGGTGGAGAAGACGTTTGCTCCTCTCATTTGGATTCCCTACCATCTCTTTTGGGTTTGGTGGCCTCTTTCTCCAGATCTCCTCCAGCTTTTCGCTCCCCCATCTCACCTCTCCCCAACCAACCCAAACGCCGCTTCGCCCGCCGTGTGCCTTGATGCGACTGGCTCGTGTTTTCGGCTTTGGACTTCGAGATCCCGGGCAAGCGCTTTCACGGAGCCAGATGATGATTCGATTCCCACAAATGTTCCTGATGTGCTGAAAAAAGCTATTGCCAACAACAAAAATATCTCCGAACAGCTGGGTCGCGGCGCATTGCAGTCACGCCTGGAATCGCAATACCCCCGGACATGTGCTATCGCCATTGACAACGCAACCCGGCCGACTCGAGGCAAGACGGGCAGCATCTCCACACGCCCACACACTCCCCCAGATTCAGCAAAACCTTCTTTTGGGCGCTTCTCCAGCGCGTCTCCATCAGGCTGGTGCGAGAAACGGAGAGCAGCACAGCATCTGTAAACACCCCAGTCTTTGCGGAGCACTTCGACCCGCTGATCCGGGGAGGACTCAAAGGCCGCAACCATGTTTCGCTGTCAATCTGCCCAACGCCATTGACAGTTCAGTCAACGGCGTGGGCTTTTTTCGCCAAACACAGGTGTACCGTGTAGACTTGGCTTGCCGGCCCGCGTCGTCTCTTCGTCTCGCGTTGACAGGTTAGCTGGACAGTGACCCATTAACGCCCCTGGCACAACGGCACAGCACTGGATGAGCCAGCCGTCGAGAAGTTGGGGATTCGGGGTTGCGTCCACGCTAATTCAGGCGCGCAGCACACACAACCTAGTTCCCCAGGTGTCCCTCATGGTTTCTAGATGAGCTGCCTCGATGCCCACTCAATCTAATTCACATTGATTGCGACGCAGCCATCAAAGCCATCAACGAGGGACTCTTGGTACCTGCCAAGCAGTGTCACGCTCCAAGACAGCCACACCTAAATTCTTCAAGAAAGTAATCTGTGATTCTAGTTGTAGGCGAGAATCGGCAACACCGTACACATAACCGGCTGTCTACTCTGCCCATCTGTCGGATGCTGATGGACTGGGCCCAGTGGCAATCAGCACCGCACATTGCAGAGAGCAGGGGGGCCGTACCAACATGGGGTGTGAGCAGTTCGAGGGTGGTGCAACCAACGATCTGCTGCCCAGCCAGTACAAGCAAAGTCCAAGGATTGCAGGCCTGCCGCCCTTTCGGTCCCATGTGGGAGTGGCCCGTCCTTCCACCTGCCCACCCCCTCCCATGCATGGGAGGGTAGGCTCGAAACGGCCGAGCTAAGGATGGGCAATTGGAAGTTGGGGTTCGTTCTTGCGAGCTACCGCGTCTCTCCATCGGAATCCTACTCCTCATCCCGTCTCCCAGGGACCAAGACGCCGAAAATCATAAAACCTCAGCCTGTCCCGCGATCCCTGGCTGGTTCGTCTTGAGTTTCCCATCCTCACCCTCATCCCCCTCTCCACATCAACATCCAAATCCACAGTCCAGACTGTGGTAGTCGGCAACTGCAGCTCTCCTCAGAGTGCAAATACTTCAACGAGGACGTTCTCGGCGGCTTGCCACCAACAGCCAAGATGGCCGAAAAGGTTGACTCCGTCAACATCTCACCTCACCATGTCGACCACGATTCCGACAAGGCAAGCCACACCTCCACTGCTGCCGCGAAAATATGGACGTCTGCTAATGTGCTTGACTCTACAGAAGGAAGTCGAGACCAGGGTGGTCACCGGTTCCGAGGCTTTCAACGAGGCCATGATCAAGGAGCCGCCCAGTGCCTGGACCAAGCCTCAGATCATGATCTATGCCTTCTCTCTCATTGGTTTCTTCTGTTCCACCATGAATGGATACGACGGCTCTCTCATCAACAATTTGCTGCAGAACCCCTCCTTCAAGGATCGCTATGGAGCCGAGAACGACGGTATCTGGGCCGGCATCATCTCTTCTATCTACCAAATCGGTGGTGTCGTCGCTCTGCCTTTCGTTGGTCCGGCTCTTGACACCTGGGGCCGCCGCGTCGGTATGCTCATCGGAGCCAGCATCATCATCATCGGAACCTGCATCCAGGCCACCGCCAACGGCACCGGCCAATTCATGGGCGGCCGTTTCCTCCTCGGTTTTGGTGTTTCCATCGCTGCTTCTGCCGGTCCCATGTACGTCGTTGAGATCAACCACCCCGCTTACCGCGGTGTCGTTGGTGCCATGTACAACACTCTTTGGTTCTCTGGTGCAATTGTTGCCTCCGGCACTGCTCGAGGTGCACTTGAAATTCATGGAGGTATGTATTAATATCTATTCCATTTCTTTTCTTGTTCACTCCTTCCTTGCCATTGTCTTCCCTGTTTGAATGCCTGCGGAGTGGGGCCGTGCGTGGTGGGGCCGGGGAGGGTGAGGCCATCGCAACACCAACCCAGCCCCAGATTCATGATCAACTTCACAACACCATCTTCATCGCTCTGTACATTCAGCTAATGAAAAATTGAAGATGCAAGCTGGAGATTAATAACTTGGCTTCAAGCGTTGTTCTCTGGTTTAATCGTTCTTTTCTGCATGTGGCTGCCCGAGTCTCCTCGATGGTTGTTCGTCAACAACAAAAAGGAACAAGCCACTGCTGTACTCACCAAGTACCACGGCAACGGCAACTCTGACTCTCCCTGGGTAAAGCTGCAATTGCACGAGTATGAAGAGCTTCTCGACATGGATGGTGCTGACAAGCGCTGGTGGGATTACCGCGCTCTCTTCCGCAACCGCGCCTCTGTCTACCGTCTTTGCTGCAACATGTGCGTTTCCATCTTTGGTCAATGGGCTGGTAAGTTGTTTTCTCTGGCAGACGAGAGGCTCAGCTAACAGTTGGTTCAGGAAACGCTGTTCTGTCTTACTTCCTCGGTTCCGTCCTCGACACCGCCGGCTACACGCACCCCATCCAGCAGGCGAACATCACTCTCATCAACTCGTGCCAGCAATTTGCTTGCGCCATCTTCGGTGCTATGTTTGTCGACAAGGTCGGACGTCGCCCGCTCCTTCTCTTCTCCTTCTCTGCTTGCACGGTTGTCTGGCTCGGCATGACCATTGCCTCCGGCATTCTTCACCAGTCCGAGACCATCAACGCTGATGGCGACTCCGAGTTCCACAACGCGGCCGCATCGCAAGCCTGCTTGGCTATGATCTTCCTCTTCGGTTCCGTCTACTCAGTCGGTATCACTCCCCTCCAGGCCCTCTACCCCGTCGAGGTTCTCTCCTTCGAGATGCGTGCCAAGGGTATGGCTTTCTCCAACTTGGCTGTTAACGCCGCCGGCCTCCTCAACCAATTCGCCTGGCCGGTCTCCATGCAGAAGATCGCCTGGAAGACGTATATTATCTTCACCGTTTGGGATGCTGTCCAAACACTCACGATCTGGTATTGGATTCCAGAGACTAAAGGCCGCACTGTAAGCATTCCTATCGAACTTCCTAATGAAACGTCTGTCATACTCATGAGGCGAATAGCTTGAGGAACTCGACCACATCTTCGCCGCCAAGAACCCCGTCAAGGAGTCCACCCAGAAGAAGGAGGTCGCCGTCGACCGCTACGGCGACGTCGTCAACGTCCAGAACGTCTAAATCTGAGACGCCTCTTACCACGGTGGTCAAAATGTCTAAGCGAGCGAGCGAGCGAGCGAGTTGTGTTGATGGTTTCTTATTGCTGTTGGTTATCCCTTTAATGTCACAAGGACACTGAGATTCTAGAGACGTGCTGTCTACTTTTGCATGGCTGAAGAGTGTAAGCGCTCGAGGTCGTTGCGGCGGCTATTGTGTGCGGCCCTCTTCAAGCCAACTCTTCTCTACCTACATACCATACCAATATACCGTGCTGTATACCCTGAATCCACACGCTGCATTGAAATTGACTATTCTTTCGTTAGCTGACGACTGGTCGTGCTGACTCTGCGCCTGAAAAAAGAATTCCTTGGCTAGCTGGGGGTTTGTCAGATGCCACGCCACAGGCTTGCAGCTCCTGTTGCCACCTCATAAATCCCACGGCATTTCATAATGCCGCTCTCGGGGCTTGGCTGACTTTGTGTGGGGAAGTTGTTGAAATGAGGCGGGGGGTTGCGTCGGGTGTGCGTGTGACCTGAGTAGACGCGGTGGTCAGCTTAAACGGCTACATTACCGAAAGAGGTCTTGCTATTTGGTTGGGTAGTAAATATCGACCACCATAGGGACGACGATGACAAAGACAACGACGAAGACGACGGCGACGACGGCGGCGACGACGACGACGACGACGACGACGACGACGACGACGATGACGATGACGATGACGATGACGATGACGATGGCAAAGATAGCAACGACGACGACAATAACGAGGACGAAAGTGAGTACACAGGAGACAAAGTCGCTTTAAGAGTATACGTGTGTGTAGACATTGCCGTGCTGGATAGCCAACTGACACTGCTAGGCTAGCAAAACTCTTGAGGAATGCGACTGATGCGTGCTAAAATGCAAGCCAGCGATTCTGAGGTTCCCTGTCTTTCAGATAATGTCTTCAGTGTTTTGCCGGTCATCCTCCTTATCTTCACTTTGGGTGTTGCCCTCAAACATATCCACGGCAGTGTCCTCGTGGTGTTCACTCCCAAAATCAAAGCTAGAATTATAGCTTCGGAGGCTAGGACTTTCATCCAACTTAACATCCAGCGGCACGTGTCCGGAATCTGTTGCGAAATAATCATTCCTCGAGAAGTAGCCCTCGCTTCCTACACCCTTTGGAACAGATCGGCGTAATGTCAGGTCATTCAGCGCAGATTCGGCCTGCGCCCATTGCTCTGATTCTGGAAATTGGAGCTTTTCAAACCAGACATGCAGCCGCCATGGACGCATTGGCGCGCTTGGATCCGCTGGTCCTGAGGGGTGGCCTGTCGTTAATTAATGTACGGAAACCAACAGTTTCCCAATAGTCCTTCTTCGCCAGTCGTGCAGCATTACCTAGTAGCCTTGCTAACGTTACCAGAGCTCTGAGCGTGCCCATCGGCGTTCTGGCATCACAAGCGGCGTTGCCCTCCAAGCCGGCCTAGGCCACCTGCAACCCCTCTGGAAACCCTCTCTGCTCTGAAAGTCTTCTCTGCTATGGAAGTCCTCTCTGCTCTGGAGATCTTCTCTGCTCTGGAGGTCTTCTGCTTTGGAAATCTACTCTTTTCGAAGGGAGAGAGACCCGGAACGGGCGGGCGTCGATCATGCGGCGGGGCACCGGAACCCCGGGGGCGGTTCTGATCCTGATCGTAGGGTTGACGTTGTTGGCGGAGGGAGTTGACGGGTAGAAGGGTCGGAAAAGTGAGGGGTTTCCGAGGCAGAGCATAGCAATCGAGGAGTCTAACGACCGCGAAAAGGGTACAGCGTGCTGTGCGGGATAGTCGCTGCCGGGGGCGTAAGTAGGCATTTGACGCAAAGATTGAGGCTGGCAGGCGCAAAGAGAATATTGAGCAGGGACAGTTGCTGTTGTGAGAGGCTCAGGGCAGCCTCCTCGTCGTGAAAGCGTCCTGACGTGGGAATTAGCTGTCTGCATCAAAATCGGAAAGGAGCTGGCTGTTGCCTCGAGTAAGCGAATGGAGATGTCCGCGCGAGCAACGCCTCTCGAGGCCTCGAGGTGACGGATTGAAGGCATGGGGGTTACGTAGGTTAAAGATTGCGTAACGCCTGTTGGTTTGATGCCAGTGGTAAGGCGTAGGGCGGAAGTCGGGCTTTTTGAAGCAGGGAGGGAGAAGACGAGTTGCGCAGCGCCTCTTGAAGTGAGGGGCTGAAGACGTCGTTGTCGCGAGGCGTTGTGGTTCTCTTATTTGAGGCAAATGTTCGGAGGATTGCGTGATGGACGCCGTCACGGATGGGTCGGGTTGACGCTTCTTGGGATTCGGGAAAGGCGCGTCCAACTCCCCCAGAGGCGGGTCCGCGAGGGTTGACCACCCCGTGAGATGCCATCTAGAGGGCGGCAGAGGTGGTTTCACGTAAGCCGAACGTGTGCGTAATTAGTGGTCTGTCACGTTCAGACAGGACTCAACGAACTCAGACAACGAGAGCAGGAGATTGTAAAGTTGTCGAGACTAAATATCCAACTAGCTATGATCTATGAAGGGAGTGGCATGTCATTCAGGCTCCTTGCCACAAGGGCGCAATTCCGTGACCTTCTTGAATTCCATCCCAATCGCGTTGTATCGGTAACAGGGTAGCTTTCAAACGCGGCGACGCAGTGGAAATCGCTTTCCTTCGATGAGCTCGCAGACGATGAGCTCGCAAACGATGAGCCCGTAGACAACTTGTTGCATTGCCCGCTCAGTTGCAAGGTCCGACTTGGTGAGAATACCCATACAGCGAGGATGATAGTTCAACGCGGCGACGCTGTCGAAATCGCTTTCCTTGGATGAGCTCGCAGACAACTTGCTGCATTGCCGCTTGGTGAGAACACTCATCGTTCGGACTCCCTCGGGTCGAATGCTTGCGCCATGGTGAGGATCTCTTGGGTAGCGATATCGACGTTGTAGGGAACGACAGCGAGGATGGTGTTCGGACTCCCTCAGGGTCGAATGCTTGCGCCATGGTGAGGATCTCTTGGATGGCGATATCTCTTGGGTAGCGATGTCGACGCTGCGGTGAACCACAGCGAGGATGGTGTTCGGACTCCCTCCTCAGGGTCGAATGCTTGCGCCATGGTGAGGATCTCTTGGGTGGCGATATCTCTTGGGTGGCGATGTCGACGCTACAGTGAACCACAGCGAGGATGATGGTTCTCGGGCTTTTCATGTAGCTCTGGAAGGCATTGTCCCCCACACAGCGAGGATGATGGTTCTTGGGCTTTTCATGTAGCTCTGGAAGGCATGGTCCCCCATACAGCGAGGGCGATGGTTCTCGTTCATGTAGCTCTGGGCCATGCTTTTGACCAAAGTTATGTCCTCGTCCGCGGCCCACCCAGATGTCGCCGTTCTGAAGATGCCAGGCACATCGATGAGCAGGTGAGATGGTTGTTTGCCCTCGACTCCGTGGTCCACCCAGATGTCGCCGTTCTGAGGATGTTAGGCACATCAATCACGGTGGGTGAGATGGTTGTGTGTCCTCGTTCGTGGTCCACCCAGACGTCGCCGTTCTGAAGATGCCAGGCACATCGATCCGTTGAACTCGACCACGCGACTGTTCCTCGTCGAGTGAGCTCAATGATTTGGTAGTGGGGGGAGGTGTCGTTCCGATAATTGTGGAAAGGTGATGGACCCGAGAAAAATAAGAGTCAGCAACAGCATGTGGTTGGAAATCTCAGTAGTATCGCCTACCTGTCTTTGCACTTGTCCGAGAAGGCTTCAGTATTTCGAGTTGAGCGCCTGCGTATTTGCTGGCTCGCGGTGGATGTCATGATGCGATCGAGTTGCGCTGGTTGTTGTGCCGCTAGATGCGTGCCCGTACTCGTGCTGGTTCGTGATAGGTGCCGTGGGGCGATCGAGCTGCGCTGGATGCATGCTCGTGTTCGAGCTGTCTCGTGATGGATTCCATGATGTGATCGAGCTGTGGTGGTTGTTGTGGTGCTGGATGCGTGCCCGTACTCGTATTTTTTCGTGGTGGATGCCTTGATGCGATCAAGTCCAGTCGCCTGTCGCCGTCTCCCATGTTTTCCTCCGCCTTGCCTCAGACATGCCCCTTCCCAACATACCCATGCTGCGCCTCAAGGACTTCCAATCAACCCCGTTCCCGCTTCAATCCCTTCCCATTGCTCCCTGTCGCCTTCTCCTACCCATACCCGATCCTTGTGTGTGTCCTTCTCTCCATGGCATCTTCCTCCCTCCCGGACCATCGCGGATCCTACTGTCCTTTGCTTCCTGTCCTTCCTGTTGGATCTTTTGTTTCCTTTCCGCACTCTTCTTCTTTTTTTTGTTTTCTTCCTTTTTTTCTTCTCTTTCTTCCTTTTCTTTTTTTTTTTCCTTTTCTTTTTCCTTTTTTTTCTCTTCTTTCTTTTCCCTTCCTTGTCTTTTTCTTCTCTCTTCTTGTTCCCGCGAGTTGTAAGAGCTCAAACAATCCTCTCCAAACAGATCTCGCCATCAATGTCTGCGTAGACATAACTCCAAATGTTGCTTCTTCTTGCCAATGGAGACCTTGCCAAGTCAATCTTCCACGTCTTCATGCGTAGAGTCAAACTTGAGTCGTATCCGTTCAACAGCAATCCTGTAGCCACATACGTTGGATAAGCCGGGCGATGCGATGTGTCTGTAGTCCTGAGATGTCAGCAATGTTGTTCTGGGAAGAGAAAGGCAACACTCGGCAACTCACTGTATCCCTCTCTTTGCAAGCGTAGTAACCGATGTCTTCCGGCCACCATAGTCAAGTGTGCGGTCCATGGAGCCAATTGGGTGAAAGATCCAAATGCGCTGAGTTTCTGGGTAAACGACGATGAAAGTAGTAGCTCCGTCCACAGCATTGTAATGAAGATGAGCAGGCATGTCTGAGCAGGGTTGCTGTCGACAGACTGTCTCGAGAAGAGGAGATGCGGAGGTAGAGCCGAGCAGAGATGCCGTCGATAGACTGGGAGCCGTGGAGGTAGAGAGACCATGTGTGAGGCGCTCAGCTTGTCGGCTTCTGGGCTTCTGGGCTTCTGGGCTTCTGTTGGTCGAGGGGCTTCTGCTGATCGCTCGCTGGGCTTCTGTCGGTCGAATGGCTTCTGTCGGTCGAAGGGCTTCTGTCGGTCGGCATCTCCAGCCAAGGTTGAAGGCATCTCCAACCAGGGCTTGAGGCATCCTTCTTGATGAGAAGGGCAATGACTGGTATTCACCGGCCATTGACGCAGGCATCAGTCAACCATCAGAAGTTTGACCGAATGAGCAGCACCCACAATGGTCTCGTGCTCTACTGCATTTGTCGCGCGTGATTGAAAATGACATGGGGATCGAAGGTTTCCTTTCCGTATCTGATTTAGCATTCTTTTGCTGAAAGATCCCAGGTGACACCACGGAGAGGTACAAAGTCCGACTTCGTCACCCATAAGTATAGGTCCAAAATCAAATCAAATAAATACATGATAGCCCGAAGGCAAAGCATTAACCTAGGAGGAAAATTCAAGGGTCGAGGATTTTTGATGTTCAGTTGGTTAGACTTTGTGTATATGAGTGAGCATCCACTCTGTCGTCTCTGTTGTTTCTGTCGTCTCTGTCGTTTCTGTTGTCTCTGTTGTCTCTGTTGTTTCTATCGTCTCTGCTATCTCTATTAGATCGTCTCTATTAGATTATCTCTATCGTCTCTATCGTCTCTATTATCTCTATTATCTCTATCGTCTCTATTATCTCTGTCGTCTCTGTCGTCTCTGTCGTCTCTGCCGTCTCTGTTGTCTCTGTCGTCTCTATTACTCTTCTGGTCCCTTTATCTACTCCTATCGTTACTGTCGCTATCGTTGTTATTAATGTTGTCGTTTAATGTTATTGATGTCGTCGTCGTCTTCGTCGTCGTCGTCTTCGTCGTTATCATCCTCGTTGTTGTTATTATCCTCGTCGTTTTTACTATCACTAACCTTATAAGTTTCTATTCTACTGTCGCCCTTATAGAATCTTTGTGCTGTAATATTTACGATGCTAAACAGCTGAATCTGGATCTGTAGCTACCTTCTTCACCCTTTTCACATTTTTGATATCTTAAATATGGTCTGTATTCTCCGAATCACCTCGTGAGTTGTATCAACACCAAAATAAGCACTGTCGCCGACCAGGAGCCAGTTTTCATCGCAGCAGAGTTACTTAGCGACGTGGTCGTGCTAGTCGGCACACCATCGGGGGTCGTTGCTAACGTCGTCGTGGCAGCAGACTTAGTGGTACGTGTAAACGCCTGGAAACTCTGTTCAGCCGACTTTGTCGGTTCCGATCCATCATCAACCTCAGGATCCTCCCCAGAGTCAGAGCTAGATGTAGCTTCTGCCGCTGATCTTGTTTGCGAAGCCCCTTGTATTGATGTTGCGTGAAAGTCTCGACTCCGGTCGGCTCTCTGTCCTCCACCTCTTTGACCACCTCCCCTTTGTCCGTCGTAAGGCCGACCCGGATTGTGAGGTGTATCGATATCAGGTCTGCCTGGTCTTCTCAAGCCACCCAAAGCTCTGCCGAGAATAAGGCCGTCTCTGAGTTTCTCTCTCGATGTCAATGGGCAATTTAGCCTATCGGTGGAGTGGGGGTGACCGTCGATAACTGTGAACGAGCATTGAGGTGATTCCTCGCTTTCTTCGACACCTCTTCTCAATTCTTTGGGCTACAAAACGTATCAGTGCATAATCCTGTTGCAACGTTACGAGAGTACGTACTTGACTCCAATAAGAACACTTGGCTTCACAAGTGAATAGGTGTTTTGGCTCTCTCGAAGATTCTGAATTGATGAACACGCGGGGGTATTCTGACGTGCAACGATGAAGACACTGAACTTGCTCACGCTTCACGAGATGGCAGCAAAGGCACCCCAAAAACGCCTCCCGATCTGTTTGTGGACATCGCTGCAACACCGACGAAAGCTCGCAACTCTCCTCGCACTTGGATGTCCCAGCGACGGTCTCCAGAATTTCCCTCGCGTCCAACATGCCCGATGCATGATTGCTCTTATCGTCCCGTACCCAACAGTCAAGTATCTTGTCGATCGAATTCCTCCGCAGAAGGCAGACTGCCAGAGATTCCTTGTCGTCCCCGGC
Organism: Colletotrichum sp. SAR 10_66; assembly: GCA_028639655.1. Taxonomy (NCBI): domain Eukaryota; kingdom Fungi; phylum Ascomycota; class Sordariomycetes; order Glomerellales; family Glomerellaceae; genus Colletotrichum; species Colletotrichum sp. SAR 10_66. Next base: position 28,264 of record JAQIUS010000190.1, read on the forward strand.
TGCCTCAACGCATGTCTGTCCATAGGTTCGGTTGGCGTAGTCCTTTCGGCCATCGAGCAGACCACAGCCACTAGAAAGCTGTAGCAGCGTGGAAATGACAATGAGAGACACTGACATTGTGGTCATGGTCACTGAGTCCTTGAAATTGATTGGGAGTTTCTTGGGCAAACTGTTTGATGTTTGCGCGGATCGGATGCAATTGAAGGGTCTTTATCAGTTCAATATCGTTGCCTAAAATCCCATTGTCCACTAGATCGTCTGCGGCACAGGCGGAGGTCCCCTGCTGATTTCGCGTTTCGCTGTTGGTTCCCTGGAGATGGATCTTGCGCAACCCTAGCTCGGTGTTGGCTCAGTTGCATGACCCAGCCACACCAATCCGCACCACTGCCTTTCCGCAACTCGTAAATCTATCACCACACACAGCTGCATCCGTTTGGTTTTCTCGCTTTTATCAATGCCGGTGTGTGCATGCATTACTGTCAACTACAGAAGCCTGACTTTCGATCCGAACGGTGTGTTCACAGTCCTTCGCAACACAGCATGTTGAAAGTTTCATTGTCAGCCGAGCCAAATATTGAGGTTGGTCAGCGGCACAGCGACGCCCGATGACAGGGTAAGCTTGTGAACGCCAGCCTTCAAGTGCTAAACAGGGCATTGATTGCCGTACCGAGAGCCATCTGGCGGGTACCGATCGCGGGGCTACGGTCCAACAAGGCAGAATTTGTATGCTCAACAGGCTATGCCAGCCCAAATTGGTCTAATTTGCCGCTTGTCTGATTCTTGGCAATGCACAGGAGAATTAGATACCTTGAGGGCATTCACGATGCTGGCCAGCAGTCTCAGCCTGAACATCGACCAGGTCTGGGCTTGGGGCGTCATTCCGATACTTGTCGGAACCGTTCCCGGAACAGTGGGTCTGTTGAACAAATCCCCCCTGTCTGTGTCACTGGCTTTGCTAGAAAACACCTCTGGAAGACTATTGTTCTTTATTTGATTGGTCCTCCCTCTTTGGTCAACATATACTGGTTTGCGACAACTGCTTGATCGACCTCTAAGTCTATCTAACGACCGGTGTATTATGCATCGGAACATCTCGCCGTCTTTCTCTGCAGGTACTTACAACAGTGAATGGCCTCCACTCTTTCAATTATTACAGGTGGTATTCTCTGGGGTCGGTGACACGGACACCTCTTCGCTCCCACACACCCTCAATGCCCATGTCTGCTGTTCCCCTGAATCAAAGTCAGTACACGGTAATAGTTGCCCATGAAATGGTGGTGGCTTACTCTTCTCGCGGCACGACTGCTGGCTCGGTCTGTCCTGCTGCAACATCAGGGTTTCTGAACACGAAGTTCTTTTTCTGTGTCGGGGGAAAGAGGAGGTCTTGGTCAGCGCGATTTCTTTTCAACAGTCACACGGAGGTGTGGTCTTACCAGTCCCAATGACAGATGAATTGCCGGCGGAGTAACTACAATGTGCTCCGTCGGCTCTTGACCGTTGATCATAGCCAGAATGTTCTGGGCGACCACCTTCGCTTGCCCGGCACCAGGTCGGGCAGCCTTGTGCGCACCAGAGTCGGCAATATCACCAGCGGCAAACATGTGAGAGTATGCCGGATCTTGGAACTGAAGAGTCGGTCGTACTTTGATGAAGCCGTTTGCCGGGTTTACAAGAGGGGCATCGCCGGTTTGCTTGAGATCCTGGAGAAATTGGCTGTTGGGTGTTTGCCCCGTTGCGGGGATGATGAGATCCGCTGAGAGCTCGCGACCATCTTGCAGTTTGACTGAAGTTTGGGAGGCAAGACCGCCAGGCGGAATCACAGCGCGGGAGCCGGTGATCAACCTGATGTAAAACGTTAATAACTCCTGAGACCGGGAGGGGATTGTTAGTTTATGAGCTTACTTGATTCCCAACTCTTCAAATCGAGCCTTGATAATCTCGTCTAACTTCGTGTGGTAAAGAGGCATGAGGTGCTCTCGTGAATGCACAAGGGTCACCTCCTTTTCAGGGTAGATTTCCTTGAGATCCGTAGCCATCTGGACGCCTACCGCACCGCCTCCGATGAGAATGACAGAAGATGCCTTCTGAACCGCCTGCTGATGCGCTCTCAAGGTGTCGACCGATGATGGCTTATCATCACCGGGCATGGTTCCTGGGCTTGGCAATCTGGTGCCTGTTGTGACGACCAAATATTCGAATGGAATCTCTCCTGAACCTTGCCATTCTCTATCCAGAATGACGGAATTGGGGCGGAGAGATTTGGCGCGGGCTTGAATCACCTGATGCCGCGATGGGTCGGATGACTTTGAGAAAGCTGCCGTGTATGGAATGAAGGCTTTGTGCTCATGGTCTGGCAGCACTGCGAAACGGGGCTGAATCGCGGGTTAGTCATAAATCATAACGATGCAGTGTCCATACTGGCAACTCACGAATGCAAAGAGATGATGAAAGTGGCTGTGCGGTTCAACCAGCAAGATCTGCCAGCTACGAGTCAGTCGTCAATCTTTTCAAAGTTGTTTTTCGGGAAGTTCACTCACGCGGTGGGATGCTGGCAGAGCAGCGGCAAGCTCGCCCACAGCGGCCTAACGTACGGCGAGCTGTCAGCAGTCGTCCTATAGGCAACAGCATAAGTACAAAGAGACACCTACAAGACCGACATACGATCCTCCGAGGACAACAACGTTCTTCAAGGGTTGCAGCATCTTAATTGGTCGGGCAGTAGTTGAGATATTCGAAGTCGTGGGGTAGAAATGTGAGTCTTGGCAGCTAGATCAATTGAGTGTAAAGCTTCGATTGCAGGACACCTCAGCTTTAACAGATTGTCTTTCACTACGAAATCGGAGCTCGGCTCGTATTACGAGACTTGCGCTGTGGGTCAAGTGCGAGTTGACAGTGTGTCGCAATCGCACTACCGGCGGTGGCTGCCGCACGGATTTATGATTGCAAATCTGATTAGATCTTTCTCAGCTCTGTAGAGACAGCTTGCGTTATCCCCCACTTTACCCGACTCACGTTCGGTTTGTTCGGAATTGGTGGCGGAACCAAAGAGTCGGAGCCGACTTGGGCGCCGTCGCCGATGAATGATATGGGGACGTGCTCAATCAGCGGGGCCGCACCGGCAATGAGTCGCGGCAATTTCGCCAGACCGGCTGTCCTCAACTTAGGTGTTGAATGTTGAAACGGACAGCCTTTTCCTGCTCGAGAGCCCGGACTTCGGCCCCAAGAGGTCGTACCGGACATCGGCGTGAAAGTGGGACTGCTTGTTGGGTGTCCAACCTCCGTGGAAGGAAGACCGCCTCATTTTCCTATATCTGCGCGCCTATCTTTTCTATGTACGTGATTACTCCTATTACAAAGGATACTAGCGATAGCGATAATAAGGACGAGGACGAGGACGAGAACAAAGACGACGACAACTATAACGAGAACGACCACGATAATAGAAATGACGACGAGGATGGAAGCGACGATAAACACTAAGGTTATTTTAGTGTAGCCACAGGAAAAGTAGTCGCTGTAGCATAGGAAAAATAGTGGGTGCAAGACCACCCGGATAGCAAGAAGTTGTAGGGGAAGTAAGACCTTGATAGACCGACCACCTACTTTGGATAAGGTTCATCTGCTCACAGAACCGCCATGGCCATACCTCGTCGACTTTGGGGGAGAACATGACTGAGTCATTCCCCAGATGGAATATTTAAGATCGCTCCTTGCTTTGCAAGCCGTCATAATCTGCTCCTCCTGCACGCAACGCACGATGAAAAGTCCGACCCTGGAGAACTATCTCTCATACCGACCTGTCAACCCTTGCAATTACCACGAGCAGACATGATGCCGTACTTATCAAAAAGCAAGAGAGGGAAGAAAAGTATCAGTCTTAAAGAATCTCAAGATGATCAGCACCATCGAGAGGCAGTTACCACATCTGAACAGACATCCGACGCCTTGCCAGATTGGCTGATACGAAGGCAGCAGAACCAAGCTTCACGACTCCATTCACTGCCGGACGAGTTAATCATGCAGATTATTCTCTGCATGAATGGAGCTGACTTGTGGTTCTTTCGCTAAGTCTCCTATCGCCTCGCCACCGTATGTGGAAGCTTTAAAGTCCGCTGGGAAAAGCCTGAAGTCGCTAAGCGTCACGGAATCCATCGGCGCTCCGTAAATGAAAAATGGATTAGTCGATGTTATCGAAGATACAAGGATTTGTATCCTGCACTCGCCGAACCAGATCAAGTTTACTGGAGTGGTCGCTGGGTTGACACACCGACGCAGAGACAACTCAGGTTAATCAAGAGGAAATTCTTCGAAATGGCTCCTTCACATAATGGAGAGTCCGATCTCCCACTCGCGCCATACACGTATCCAGGGAAAACCTTACTAGAGCAATATCCCTTGCGCAGAAAGATTAAAGAGCAGCATATACTCAGTCTCCGCTGTTCAAAATGTGTCAACAAAAATAATCAGACGTACCGTTACGACTCGCCCGCCGACGCTCTGCTCAATCAAAAATGCAAGGATTGCGAGGGTCGCGATTTCGATTGGTGTTGTCACACCTTGAGCGCCGAGAAGAAAACTTTGAAGTATTTCCACGATGGACAAGAGAAAGAGTACGAATGTTGGCCAGGTCCACTTCAGCTCTGCGCTCACCAGACTTTTACCTGGCCAGAAATGCACGACAAACTGATCAAAATTGGCACGATTTCAAGCGACAAAGAATGCGCACAGAACAGGTTCCCATTTGTTGAATGTACCATTTGCTTCGCAGAATTCGCAGCCCACGGCAGCCGCATCAAGCAACCGGCAGTTCGCATAATGAAGGATCGAGCACACTGCTACCTATTACTGGAATGGGCTTTGCCAGTGTTCAAGCTACACAAAGGGGTCCTTGTATCCCACGAATTTGTACGGAAACGCTTCGACAGGATTGGAGAGACCTACGAAGCGCTCCTCTGTCCGCATGTGACGTTTTTCGAAGGAGCTCTCCGAGAATCTCTTCTGGACAAGTTTTGGAATTCTGACCCATGGTACCCAGGTCTGCGATATTGTAAGCGCCAATGCAAATTATGCGGCTTTAGGTACTTATTGAAAAGACACGGCGAGAATGTGTACTTGCAAGGCACTTGTACCGTTTGGTACAACGACCATTGGAGCAATCCTTCCGGAATTGAGATTGAGCCGAGCATTGGAGGCGATCTTGCGCTTCGCTTGAAGGATCCCACGCCACATGCCACGCGCTGCAGAGCCGAGGGGATTTCTTGGTGCAGGACAGAAGGATGCTACAATAGGAAGCGCAATTCATAGAGAGTACGTATTTGAATCCAATGCCAAGGATGCTTTCATAGAGAGGGCCCCGGAGAAATTGGAAACTTGTGCAATGATGACTAAATTCTCAAGTGTTGAATTCTTGTTTTGCATGGCGAAAAAGACTCACTCTCAGTCAATGTCTTCTTCAAGTCTCTTCTGGGACCCAAAACCATTTTCCACTTACTTTTTTTGCAGCTCTTTCTCAACGACGATATCGAATCCGCAAGTCGTTGCAACCTGTGTCCCCGCAATTTTGGCTGTGCCAGTGAGCCTCTTTGAAGATTTCCCGAGCGATTCTCCTGGACCTACACTGCCTGCCATCCCTCCGGCTGACCCGCCATTCAGCAACGACCCAAGTCTGTGTGTTCTGGGCACAAACCTGACCCCATCTCGCTGTTTTTGAGAACCTTTGACTCGTACACTTCTCTTGAATATCCACATCAAATCGTTCTAGAACCAAGTGCTGTGACTACCCGTTGTTTTGTGCATGTCGCTAAAACATTCGTGACCACAGACTCAGCCACGGAGCTTTTGTCTGCCCAATCTTTATTGACAACCCCACAGATGTATTCCAACTTTAGAAGCGGCTTGTTTTCAGGTGAACGAGGTTATATCCGCTGTGGTCTACTGGATTCTTTTCCGGTAACGAGCTTAATACCGAATCCGAAGACATCAAGGACTTGGCCTCTGGACGGCAACGCAGCACTATCGACAATATGACGGGGGCGTTGAAAGCGGGCTTCATGATTCCTATAAAGGCAAGGACGAATGCTCTGTGGTACTCTATCTAAATTTTCATTCATCATCAGCTAATGGTACTGTATCAAACATCTTCCCGTTTTCTTCCAAGCTCTATCTTCGATCGCAGACCTCTTAGCCACCATCATGGTTCTCTCTAAAATCTTCACTTTGTTCTGGGTTATGGTCCTGGCGGGCTGCGTTGCTGCCGCACCCCTGGACCCTCGTCAGTTTTCCGCACGTATCACATTGGGTTACAGGACTGTTAGCAAGGTATGTTTTTCAGGTTGGGGGTCCAATCAGTGAGTTTAACTTAGCAACTGACTGTCTCTCCAGGAGCAAGCCAAGCAGTATAACGCTAAGGGAAGAATCACCTTCGACCCTGCAAAGGCTCAAGGAAACCAGATTGGCGTCGGCGTCTACACCACACCTGGCCCGGCCGAGTGGAAGGGCAACCCAGGAGACTGGTAAGTAGACCCCCATAAGTCAAACTTGTTCCCACATATCCTCAAGGAACTGTCCTGACCAGATCGTCATATGCAGGTACTGCCACATTACCGCCCGCAAGTCAACTGTGGATTCGATCCCGAAAGTCTGGGTCCCCAAACAATACTGGTGGAACATCCAAGGGATGTATACGTGGGCCGAAAAGACGTTAACCAAGACGACCAAGAACTTCGACTTTGATAATGTCTTACGCCTTTCACAAATCGGCAATTATGAGCCTACCAAGCAGCTACTAATCCCGACATACCTGCTTTCTGGAAAAGGTATGGACTTGAAAGTCACCTGCAAGGCCAACTGGAAAGACCTTCCCTCAAACAAACCTGTGGACTATTCCAAATGGCCCAAGGTCCTTGGAACCCCTCAGTAGGGTGCAGCCCTGGAGTACGCTTCTAGTGCCACTCTTGCGACAATGGCAAGGGCTTGCTGCTTCTCTTTTTGGCGAGACCCATACTGAGCTTTTGATCTCACTATAGTCTAGCGACTAAGAGGTAGAGCAACTCAACTTCTGGGTAGATAGAAAGGCGGGACTATGGGCTGGGACTTCTAAGGAGTTTTGACTGCGTATTATGAACGCTATAGACAAAAGATGTGGAAAAGGCAACTTCTCTCAGCTCCAATTTAGGTTGAAACCATAGCTGATTTGTTATTCACTGCTATTTGACATCTATGCTTCAACCACCACCAAATGGTTGGTTTTCCTAACACATACCGCCTCTTGTCTCAGCATCAATAAGCATAGAATAGCCTCGCCTCCTGGTCAGTGGCCCGAATTTTCCTGTTCTCCCTTACGAGCATCCACTTCATGAGCCATGCTCCAGCAACGCAAGCTACACAAAAGGCGGCACTGCTGGCCATCGGAATGACGTATCTCGGGGCGTCGGATGTTGGCCACAGGTACTAAAGTCATGATGTCAGTGGACGGCATCTTCTATCCATTACCAGAGACAATGCTTACCGGAGTCCATATGAAGCTGATGCTTGCGCTCGTGTTGACAATGGCCAGCGCCGAAGCCTTCTTCTCCTTCGTCTGCCCGCACGTGCTACCAACCCAACCCAGCAAGATGCTGTTCACTCCGTACGTGCCTACTGTGAAGACCACCATCGCGAAGTAGCGTGCTCCCGTGTTCATCGTGGCACAGGCCAAGACAAAGCCGAATAGTGCAACGGCCTTAGAGATGGTGATATGCCAGGTGCGCTCGTTGTGCTTCCCAGAACTCCAAGCCCAGACGACGGACAGAACGCCAGCAATGAGGTAAGGTGGGCAGGTAAGAACAAGGGTGATCGTGGTGTTGAAGTTGAGCGTCTCGACGATGGTGGGGAAGAAGTTCTTGAAGCCGTTCGTGGCGAGGTGCATGTGCTGCATGTAGATGAACACCCACACCTTGGGATCGATGAAGGCTTCTTTAAGGCCGCCCCAGGTGCTGCTCTGCAGGCGCACTCCCACGGTATCCCGCGCGATTCTGTCGTGGGCAAGTTGTCGTTGTTCAGGGGTCAGCCAGCGAGTTGTCAGGGGCTCATCGGGAAGGGTGAAGCATGCAACCATCGCGATCGCGAACGTCACGGCGCCTTGAAGGATGAAGAGCCAACGCCAGGCCGCGAGTCCAGCGGTGCCATCCATGCCGTTGAACACTCCTGCTGCAATCAGGCCAGCGAAGGCCGTTGCCAGAATATTCCCTGAATAGAGCACACTGATTCTAGTTGCCAGCTCTTTCCGCGTGTAGAAGATAGACAGGATATATAAAGCTCCAGGGTAGTATGGAGCCTCTACAACCCCAAGAAAGAATCGCGTCAGGACAAGACCCTTGTAATCGTGGACAACGGCTGTTAGAGCGCTAACAACGGCCCAAGCCATCATGAAGCCGCCCATGTACCAAGAAGGGCGAACGCGCGTAAGCACCATATTGCTGGGAATCTGGCCGAGGATGTAGCCGACGAACAGGATAGAGACGGATGTTGAGTACTGAACGCTTGAAAGACCGAGTTGCTTTTCGAGGCCGTTAAGGCGAGCAAGGGCGATTGCATTACGGTCAAGGTAGCTTAGCTGTTAGCGGGAAAAAATGAAAGGGTGGTAGAGGTTGACCTACTTGAGCCAATACATCAACCAAAGAGTCGGCTGTGCTTCTGTTAGATTACAAGTTGAAGCGTGTTAGGGTGCGTTGACTGACCATAACCCAGAGATCCAATTTCTTGACGAGCTTAATCTCTTCGGGATCCGTCTTTTCTGTGGCCCCCGAGTAATCAACTGCTGGTGCAACTGTCTTGTCATCGTCTACGACATGAGAGTGCTCCTGGTGCAGGACTTGTTGCTTCTCAATGTCAGCGACCGGCTGCTCGACATGGCTCTCTGGCCTCGGGTCTGTAGAGGTCGCCATCTCCGTCGCAGGCTATGTCAATGACAACTTTCAAGTTAGAAAAAGCTCAAGAGCTACAGATGACAAGACAACGTCGCATCCCAAAGCCGACGAAGGAGAGCGCCTGTATTTGATCTCCAAGCACCGGGGAGCTCTTCCCCGCAAACAACCCCGGATTTGGCATTCTTGGCTCGAGATATCTGTGTGGAGAGAATGCAACACATGCATGCACTCGGTGGGGATTCTTGCTCCAAAGTGACGGTAGATGGGTGTTGGGAAGTCGATAAGCCGTCGCCTCGGCCTGCGGCGCCGAAGGCCGAAAAGCAGGCACAGAAACAAGGAGCGGTCACCTCCCTTCAACGCGCCAGAGGATCACTGCCCAGGCGCCGTTCCCCCAACTTGCCCCCTCATCCCCCGCAGTTCCGGTGGATCGGGACACTGGAGGTGGACCAGAGGCGCAATTCCTTATCCGCGTCTCCGCGACCGGCCCAATCATGTTGCAATGGAAAGACATGCTTGGTGCATTTGCCGGTTGCTGAATGGCAAAATGTTGGGGGGCTGGAAGAGACAATTGTGGAGTAGTTTTCGGCCTCGGGGCCGCGCCGCTGTCTCGGCGTCTCACGCCGCTTTGTGTTAAGACTTGGTCTCTGCAGGCTGGGAAGAGTTAGACTGACGCAAGGTCTCGCGGCAAATGTCCCGAAGATGCAGCAGTTATGAGCCGCATCTTGGGGGTTTTCCAAGCTTTCAGCAATCGGAACCTGTCCGATGGAGTTTATGTCTTGCTTGGCTCGGTCTTCAGTCCGCAATCGGCCGCATGTGAGGGTGGTGAAGTGGACTTTGGTCCCTTAATCCTCCCTGTCGTCTGTACGAGGATCCGAAGATGTCCGTAGCTGATACCATGTTGCAGTATGGGAGCAACACATATCAAAGCACCATTGGTGCTGCTTCAGCCGTAGACCTTGACCCATCTGTTGTTCATCCTACATCTTGTTCTTACCCACATCTTCGTGTACACCATGATCGAAAAACCTCCAATCCGTATCGGAAATGTCTCCGGCGCAACAGGAGACCATCCACATGCGATGGCGCGCATGGTGCGCTCCGGAAATGTCCAAGTCATCACCGGCGACTGGCTCTCAGAGATGAACATCGCCTGGAACGCCATCACCAAACGCGACGTCGACCCGAACCTCGGATACGAAAACGGGTTCTACGAGCAGCTCGAGGCCTGCATCGATGATATAATGACGAAGGATATAAGGGTGGTTACAAACGCTGGCGCATTGAATACCACGGCGCTCTTCGAGAAGATCAAGGCGCTCTGCAGGAGGAAAGGATACCCCGAGAGCGTTGTCGCAGCGGTTCTCGGTGACGATGTGTCTGGTCTTCTTCAAGACACCAACCAAGACTTGAGGTTTCCTCATCTCGACCACCCCGAGATCACCCTCGACGACTGGGGCTTCAAGCCCTGTTGCGGTAATGCTTACATCGGTTGTTGGGGGATCGTCGAGGCACTAAGAGCTGGCGCGCGCATCGTTGTTGCTGGAAGGTGTACGGACGCATCACCAGTCATGGGTGCTGCTGCGTGGTACTATGGCTGGCGGGAAGATCAGTACCAAGAGCTTGCCGGCGCACTGCTGGCCGCTCATCTGATTGAGTGCGGACCGTACGTCGTTGGCGCGAACTTCTCCGGCTTCAAAGAGTTTCTTCCCGAGCTCGTGGATCTGGCGTTCCCAATTGCCGAGATCAGTCGAGACGGTGAATGCGTCATAAGCAGGACTGCCGAAGGCGGCGGCCACGTCACCAAGCATACAGTAACGGCGCAGTTGCTCTATGAGCTCCAGGGGCATCTCTACCTCAACCCGGATGTGGTTGGAGATCTCTCTGGGGTTCAAGTCGAGGAACAGGCAGGCTTTGGGGAAGATAGAGTGCGAGTTTGGGGCGTCAAAGGCCTGCCGCCTCCACCAACGACGAAAGTCATGTTTGCCGCGGAAGGGGGTTACCAAGCTGAGGCCACCTTCTACATCAACGGTTTGGATGTTGATGAGAAGGTGACCATGATGAAGAACCAGTTGACCTACATGTTCAAAGACAGCAACTTCAGCCGACTAAGCATGGAGCAGTACGGCACTCAGGTGCATAATCCCAGCTCCCAGCAGGCGGGGACAGTCCAGCTTCGTGTGTTTGCGCAAGCAAGAACAAGGGAGAACATCGCAGCGGTGAAGTTCAAAATTCCCATCTACGCCGTGAGGATGCAAAGTTATCCGGGGTACCATATGTCTCTCGACTTCCGGACGATGGATCCGAAACCGTTCATGGAGATGTTCCCTGCGCTGATACCGCAGTCGGCCATCGACCATCGTGTTCTGTTGGGGACCGGAGAGTTGATACCAGTCCCATCACCGAAAGAAACAGCCGAATACAAGGTTGTCCGGCCATCAGCCGACACCGCCGAACCCATCGACCTGACATCTCTAGGTCCAACTGAGTTGGCTCCCTTGGGTAGCATCGTCCATGCTCGATCTGGCGACAAGGCCGACAACTCCAACGTCGGTTTCTTCGTCCGACATCAAGATGAATATGCGTGGCTGCGGTCATTGTTGACTGTGTCGCGACTTAAACAGCTACTCGGTGATGATTGGTACAAGATCAATCCCAATAGGCGCGTTGAACGTGTTGAGTTCCCCGGCATTAACGCCGTGCACTTGTGAGTACCTTTCAACCATCAAAGTGGATCAATAGTTAACAACGTTTAAGCCGCATTTTGGATAACTTGAACGGTGGCATCGCCTCTTCAGATAGAATCGACGGGTTGGGGAAGGGAATCGCAGAGTACCTGCGAAGTAGATATGTCGATATTCCCAAGGCGTTCCTCCAGCGAGGAAGGATATGACGGACAATATAGATCATTAGATTGTATTATATTGTATAGCTATCCAATCGTGGTATGTCGCTATCGTTCAGTCTCAGAAGTACCGACTCGGGGTCTCCCCTAATCCAAAGAGCCACTCTTGTGACAGTTGGGCGATCGCATCACTATGGTACTGATCGTAGTAGATGTTCTGCAGGTCCCCAAAACAGTCGCGTAGCGTGTCGTCGACCGACATATTGACGAAGTTCTGGTTTGTTTCGTGCCCATACATGGCGTCTGTGAGATTCACATCCACGGGCTGAGATACGTGGCTGACATCTGTGGCCTGGTTGGCGAATGACGTACTCGTGGCCGTTGTCTGCCCACTTTGTGCTTCTACCACGTCCGCAACAACCGCGTCACTCAACCGGTCGAACACCTCAGAACAATTCCGTGCCATGGCCCATCTTTCAGAGAGGGCGACTAAGACCTTGGAGCAGGCACGGGTATCGTTGACAACTCGGCTGATAGACGGGGTTGAACTAAGGGTTGCATTGGCGACGTTTCCACTGCCTTGAGACCGGTTCTGGATGTGCTGGATGTGATTTCGCAAGGCATAGATGTATGAGAGGCCTGCAATGAAGATAGAATGAAGAGTGACCCATGAATAATTGATTTTTCTAGATCGATGCAAGTTGGCGTAGAGTTTGATTGCTTCTTGCGATGAGTCGAACATGTGCTGCAAAACGTTGCTATTGCGGGAGGCATCGCATATGGTCGGGGATGGTCTGAATAGCATAAGTATGCCATTGTGGTACAAGAGCTCATACCATTCTGCTGAACGGAAGCTAGACCTGCCAGCTGGAGACGCAAGGGGTTCGTCAGCGGGAATGAGTGGGAGGCTAGAAGTCCCCGCACGCCATGTCTGGAGTTCCTCGGCTAAAGTCTCTCGGGTACTCTCGTATGTGTTGTTCATTGCTCTGTTGATCGTGCTTCGGTGTAATGAGTTGAGAATCTTCCCGCAAATAAGTCGATACCGCACGATGTGGACGAATATGACGGTGCCCAGATGCCACTCCGGGGTTCCAAACGATGCCGTAGATAAGTGGCCGTGAAGTGGTACACTAGTTGGAATCGACTCTGAGTGAGGAAGGTCTGTGTCGATGTCATCCAACTGGATCGCGAGTGGTCTCCCAAGTATCATGCTTGCAATACGGTCCATGGACACCACGCTCCAGAAGCATCGTCGCTTGATCTCTAAATCTTCCTCTCTTGCCTCGATCGCCGTCTCATCCCCGTCTCGGGGTAAGGTGTAAGTCGACGACTTGTGGAGACCAAGTTCGAAGCATGTCCTAGCTGCCACTCCGATGAGATGCCAGACATTCGTGCTCGTATCGTGAGACGTTGTGCCCATCCTGTACTGACAGATGAGAAGCAGTGCCTGAAGCCCCGTGATCCCTCCCCGACCGAGAACGTCGACAAGACGTGTCAGAGCTCGATTATAGTGAACCTCGGCGTCCCAGATACCATTCCAGTTGAGCTTGTAGACTTGTGCCGTGCCGATCGCAAGGGTCATATCGACCAGGAATCCATCAACAGGGTCAATCGAGTCGGGACTCCTCGCCTCATAAACGGCATCCAACGCTTTGTCTAGCGCCTTGGGAGACAAGAAGGGATAACAGAGTCGGTCATGGCTACAATACGCATTCACAATCTCTGTCGCCATGGCTCTTGGTGGCAGGCTGGAAGCGGCGTTGAGAACCAAGCTTCCCGTTGTGCCATCGCTGTTCGATGTCAATCCCGGAGGTTGGCCGGCAATGAGTTGAGACTGAGCGGCAGGTTGACTGTGCGATTGAAGTAGATTGGCAAGGAACAGTCCACTTGTCGATCCGACAAAGTCTCTTCCTCCCCCAGCACTGAGTGACAGATGAATAACCTGACTGGCGATTTCGTTGCCGCCAGCAGGGGCTCGTTGCTCCTCGGTGTTCAGACCGAGGCTTGACGATGTGGCAGGGGTTACCAGCCTGTCTCCACTGCTTGCTCGTTCCTGGTGCTGCTGTTGCTGAGCCTCGGCCAGCTTGCCGGATAGTTCATCATTCTCTGCTTGGAGGTCTCGTATCTTTTGCTCGAGTCTCTCTACATCCTGGCGTCGTAGTTCAATCTGGTGCTCCCTTGCTGCGTAGGTGCATTGCGCGTTGATCCTGGCACACGGCGCGCATGACGGCCTCGTACGGTCGCATCGGACCTTTCTGCGGTGACAGCGCTGGCACGCGCCGGTCCGGCTGGCGGATGCCGGAGGCATTGAATGCAATACTTGCTTCTTTTGTCTGAGGAGAAAATCAACTCATATTGTCCTGTCCGTTTCTTGAGAGGGCTTAGGTGCAATGATGAAGGTTTGCCGGGACACTGAAGGAGGTTGGGTTGTTTCCGGGAAGTTGGAAAGTCTGGGGTAACTTTCCAGCGTGGGGGCATTTGAGCACTGGAACAGGGGCATCTTAGCCAACCAACACCCCTTCCGGTCTAGGTCATGTTAGTGGGTCTGGAGCAAGATTTCCTCATTCATGATCTTGGAGTCGCTTGGACGCAGGCGGATGCAATTTAACCAACATGTTTGCCGCTTTCGACAACTGCTACTATTTTGGGTCTCTACAATCGTGTTTCAATCCAATATTCTCTGGAATATAGGGACCTTCGACGCTCTATGATATGTTACATTATCACATCATGGGTGTCTCAATAGTAAACCACCATTGACATCCCCGTTGGAGAATACAGTTCCACCTAAATTTCATGAAATGCAGAGCTGTTCTCCAGTTCTGTTTGAGCTTTGACTGTGGCATAATTTCCACGGGTGATGCTCTACAAGAGAGGAAGCCTTTCAACTGTCTTCTCGCACATTACCTCGACAGTAGAAATAGCAGAGGCGAGTCGATTAATGCTCAAGAAGATGGGTTATTCTACATTTGTTTTTGGACCCTACTCGACTCTAGTAGCCACGACGAGGAGCTTTGTTGGGTTTGAGGTAATACGCTCAAATTGACCGAAGTTTTCTTCCCGAGGCCCCTCCGCCATTTTCCACTCATGAGACAGGATCAAGGCCGCCAGTCCGATACTGACTTCCATGTACGCTAGATTGCGGCCAATGCATGCTCTAGACCCGGCCGTAAATGGCATGACAAAATCCTTGAGATTGCTTCTCTCTGCATCACTGAACTCCGGGTTGGCTGGGAGCCATCGTTCAGGAATCCATTCAAGAGGTTTGACGAACAACTTGGGATTGTTGTGAAGCTCGCTCAGCGGCGACGAAACTGTGACTTCGGGGGCGATCTGGTGTCCAGCAATAACGGAGTGGGCGACCGTACGTCTTGGCAGACCAAACCGCTGGGGGGTGAGGACACGAAAGGTCTCGTCGATGACTGCCCTCAAATACGGGATCTTGGCGAGCGCTGAATATGAAGCCACTGGCCGTTCGCTCTCGGGGACGTTTTGTAGAAGAATTGTGCGCAACTTGGACTGAATCTCTGGATGAGTTGCCAAGAGAAAAATGTTATTCGTGAGGGTAGTCTGAGTGGTATCATTGCCTGTATACTTGTAAGTGGGAATCCTGTATTCGAGCTAGGCTAGACCTTATACCGGCATTGAGCATGACCGTTGTCTCTGCGATGATCTCCCACATTGGGAAGGGCGGTCGACCTTTGCTGTCAACCTGAACAGGCAGATTCGAGAAGATATCGGTTGTGTCAGGGGGACAATCAAGGCGTTTATTAGTCTGATACCTGGCCACCTGCAATGTCGTTAGTAAGTCTCTCATAATCAATCATGCATTGATTTTTGAGAATCGCATTCGAAATGGGCTGCGTACATCCGCAAAATCATCCGCAGCAACTGTGCCTTTGTAAGACCTCGTCATGGCGCGCAAGGTCATATACGCCCACAGAGGTAAGTGGGCGCAGAACACACTGTACCAAACACCCCACTGGAACGTTTGCATAACGTGCACCTCCTTCTTGGCCCCTTTGACGGATTCTGCGATACAAGAATCATCCCCCTTATCCAGAAATCCGAAGCTATTGCTCCACATGAGGTAACTGATGACATCGTACGTGTACATGTTCAGCCAAGGTCGGACGTCGAAACTACCATTCGCAAGGGCGGGAAACCTGTCTGTCTCTGCAACCTTCAGGCCTTGGGACTTGGTGGTGATACACCGGACCAGCTTGTGTGTAACCTCCTGGATCCGAGGTTCAAATGTGCTGATGTTCTTGGCGGAGAATATCGCTGCGAGATACTTCCTCTTCCGAGCATGGTCAGCGCGATCCGTTGTATCGGCCATATTTGGTGTGTCCCCGGCCATATTGCTGTAAAACACATCCTTGATGATTGAGGACTGGTGACCATAAATGTCCTTGTACGAGATTGGATCGCTGAAGGATAGATGATTAGGGGATATCCGGACAACGGTGCCGTGCTGTTTGTGAGCCTTCTCCACGGCCTTCCAGCGAATGCCATAAAAATTGTGATACATGAGCCAAAGTGGTGTAATTGCTGCCAGCCCGAAAGGACCTGCAACAGGGTACTTCCGTAGACCTTTCGCATCCCGGAGGTAAAGTGCGAATGGAGTAAGCAAAGCAAGACCTAGTACTGCGAGCAAGCCTTGCACTAACACGCACTGAGTCAGTCCAGCTCGTTGCCAGTGTTGTGCTACATACCTAGACTTAGAGAGCTGCTAGAGGCTAGAGCCTCTAGGCCAGTGGTGGTGTTAGACAGCATTGTTTTCCACTGACAACTTGATTCCCAGAACTGCTTGCAGAAATTTGGATGGAATCCGGAATAAATTGAAGAATGAATTCAAGACTTAACTGATCGCAAGTTGACGCCCATGTTATTCACAGTTTTGCTCAATATAAGCCAGTTTATCTATATATTCCTTTGACGAATCTACGTTCATTTGTCTTGAATACATGAGCCGGACCAGAATCACCCAATACGGAAATTGAACTCCGTCCAGGAGACTGGTGTGGGGCTCCCTCAGAGGTCGGAGCGGCTTTTCTAAAAAGGGAAAGCATAGCGCGATGTCGATCACGGGAAACTGACTTGCAGCGACCACTAACGATTCCACATGACGGCTTATTGTAATGTATGTGAAGAAAATCATGCAAGTCCTGCTCGTCTAGACATTTAGCTGGTGATCCGAAGCTATCACCCAGGACTCGCGAGAACCATTCCAGATATCTCTTAAGCGATTGTGGCACGTAAGATTTGGCCACTTGATGTCATGCCACAGAGATAACAGCATATCAAGAATCTTGCTTTGCTCCGCCTTTCCTGTCATATACTGGGCACACCATGCCACAAGATGGCTTCCATTAAGCCTGACCCCAGCGTCGTTGGTAGATAGCGTTACTCCACAAAGCAACCGAGTCGGCGCCTTGACCTTTTCCTGGGCGGGAATAAGTACCAAAGAGCCCAGCCACAACTTCAATGGATATCCGAGACTTACCTCTAGAAGTCGAGTGAGACGGAAAACGTCTTTTTCTCCTAGCATAGTGATCGAGTGCACCCCGAGCAAAACCTCAGCTGTGTAGCAGAATTGCCATGCAATGCCTAACAAGGTTTGAGCGTATCAATATTGAATCTGGGCATGGGAACTCACAATGCCACGGCGCAAGAAGTCGGATGTCTGGAAATGTGTTATCGTCTGTATCTCGCGAGTACCAAGGCTGAAATGACCGTGGAAGACACCGCTTCCACTCTTGGACCATTTCCTTAAGCTCATTCAGCTTCGAGCTTCTGGAATCGCTGGGCGCGCCCCAGAATAGTGTGCATATCTCTGCCAGCAGGTACGTCATAAGATTTGTAAGTGCCTCATCAGGTAGCATTGTGTCGCTCGATATGTAGCGGCGCCAATTCCTTGATTGTCTCAACGTGGACGTGCAGGGTCGTTCCAACAAGAATGATACCCGGATGCTTCCTCGCAGAAACGCCCAAAACGAAGCACCAGATATGGAGTCATCTAGAAGTGACCAGTCATCGTCGTGGTATGCAGTCTCAAACAGAGTTGAGCTACCGTGAAGGTGATACTGGCGGTCTTCGCCTAGTTCCAGGAACTGCTCGGTCATACGAAGGATGACTATGGTGGCATGGAGAGGTCCAAGATCTCCAATCGTACGCCCTTCTCGATACGATGTGATCAGAGGTACGAGTTGCCGAACAGCTCGTTCGTGAAACATATCCTTGACTAGCGTAGTGACCTTCCCGTGAAGGTGTAGTACGAGGGATGAATAGGCGAGACACGCGGATCGCAAAGCATGTTCATTGTGCATCATCGCCGGCACTTGAACAGCAAAACATCTCTTTGGAGATACGATGTCAAGCTAAGAAAAGAGACGTCATTATTCTGCTGAGTTCTCTGCCAATCATAGTACTGTTGAACTTACCCAGGGCCCAGCTGTTTCGAGGTAGAAGCTAAACACGGATGCCTCTGCGTCATCTGAAATGACCATGTCATTAAGTGGCGAGGGAGCTGGGGAGGAGCCTCGACACCTGAGGAAGGATGGCGTCGCAGGAAAGGCCACGGGTGATCCACTCGCCCCAAAGACGGGGCTTAAACAGAAGTCATTTGCCTCGAGTGAATGCGGGGGCAACTGCACAGCTTGAGATGCGGGGAATGTAGCCCCCTCTGTAGATGTGCTGATACGGCGGACATCTGGGGAAGAGGACGTGACAGGCCCTTCCCCGGGCGGCGAGTGAGGTAGTGGTGATCTATGACCTTGACCGTCGATCTCGTTGGTGGCATTGAGATCATTAGTGTCGTTGATTTCGCTTGTCTCGTCGTTCTCGTTGATTCGATAGAGTCCATTCATGAGGTTGTCGCCATCCTGTTGAGGGTGACGGCTCCCGTCATTGCTTTCAGTATCAATAACCGCGGATGGGACATTACAACTTCGAAACCGGTATCCTTTGGGCTCGTAGACACATCGGATCTCGTAGCTCGCTTTTTGGCAATTGGTACATTTCGGCTTCCCCTGATCGCATTTCAGATGGCGTCGGCGACAAGGCTTGCACGATTTCCTGTACTGTATTGTAGGAGTCATTGGGGCCGACAAGCAACGTAACGAAGGTAAAAGGGAGGCGAGACCGGGGAGCAATTGCTCGGGAGCTTTTTACTCTTTTTAAATAAAACATCCCGAGAGGCAGCATTGCCTGGCCCTTGACTAGCGGCATCTTTCCCCGCGTAAGCTCCCTGTGGAGGCGGGGCCCCGGAAAATGGGCGGGAAATCGACAGGACAATTTGAGGTTCCTTGAAAGTAATGGGGAAATCAAGAAAGGCGGCAGAGCATCCGGACCATATCGGTACGGAAAATTCCTGACTCGATGACAGCCTAGGAAAAGGGCATGGGAAGTTCGCAAAGATCGGCTACATCATCGAAGCTCCCTCAGTATCAGTTTTCACGAGATATGTAGCCACCTATTTATTATCCCCTTCGGATGCTCGACATCATTCGCTTCCACTGGATAACTGTGCCTTCGCCTTCATCTCGCTTAGTTGTACATCTGTATCCTCTGTCTTTGATTTATGCCCCTATCTTATCGTGTCTGGTGTTGCAATATGGGCTTTGACACAACTTTGAAGTCCCAAGACGCTGGAGGCGAGACGCGCCATGTAGATGTTGTCGAGGTGGATTATCAACGGCAACGATTTTGTGGTGGTATCCGCGGTCAAGCTCTGATGAGGGTCATCACACTTTGTGGTGGAACCGGATTCCTTCTCTTTGGTTATGACCAAGGCGTCCTCGGCGTACGGCGATGCTCCGCTTATTGTGTTACCTCGCTGACCTTTCTCTCTAGGGCTTGAACACTGCTGAGGACTTTCTCGACACCTTTGACAATCCCTCGCCTGGCCTTCTTGGAACAATTAACGCCATCTACGAGATCGGCTGTTTCTGCGGTGCCGTCAACGTTTTTCTCGTGGGCGAGTTTCTCGGCCGAAAGAAGTGTTTATACGTCGGCGCCGTTCTGATGGGGATTGGTGCTATCCTCCAGGCCTCGGCGTATGGCGTACCTCAGATGATTATTGGACGCATTGTTTGGTATGTACCACAACTACCCCAAAACGACCCTACCTCGTGGCTAACAGATATGATACGACCTAGTGGATGGGGCAATGGCTTCAACACGGCTGTGACACCTCTCTGGGTATCTGAGCTGAGCCCTGCCAAGTCGCGTGGCCGCTTGGTATCCGTGGAAGGTAACCTCATCGCATTTGGAATCGTCATCGCCTACTTCTTCAACATAGGCATGTCGTACCTACCCAACAAAACTCCAGCAGAATGGAGAGTGCCAATCGCGTTTCAGGGCGTCTTCATCATTTCGCAGGTTGCCCTCGTCTTTTTGCTCCCTGAGTCACCACGGTGGTTGACGAAACGTAAGCTGCGAGTTCGCCCATACACCAACCGTATTGCTGACGGTCCTTTTGTAGATGGACGCCACTCTGAGGCCATTGACATTCTTGCCCAGCTTTCCAGCAAGGAAGGGTCTATCGATGACCCTGCGGCTTTGAAGCTCAAAGCTGATATCGACACAGCTTTGGTAGGCTATTCTCTCTCAATCTGTTCTTGAGGATACATGACTGACGCAGGTATGTTGAACAAGACTCTCGAGGAAGCTGAAGGGCCTTGGCGTGTTCGTGAGATGTTTGTTAGCGGTCCTCTCAAAATTCGGAGACGATACATGCTGGCGTGTGGGCTGCAGATAATGCAGCAGTTGTCGGGAATCAACGTTCTGGTTCGTTTAACATAGATCGGCTTTCTGGCCTCGAAACTAATGTCTTATGCAGGTGTACTACTTTCCCCACATTCTGACTACCGATGTCGGCTACGAACAGAAACTCGCCCTCTACATATCGGCTGGTCTAGCAGTCACATACTGGGTCTTTTCTCTCATTCCTGTGTTTTACCTGGACCAAATGTCTCGACGAAAGCCGCTGATTTGGGGATCACTGGTGTGTGCGATCTGCATGCTGCTCGTACGTTCTCCATCTCACCAAGTCGTCCCTGC
Organism: Colletotrichum sp. SAR 10_66; assembly: GCA_028639655.1. Lineage (NCBI taxonomy): Eukaryota > Fungi > Ascomycota > Sordariomycetes > Glomerellales > Glomerellaceae > Colletotrichum > Colletotrichum sp. SAR 10_66. The sequence continues at coordinate 49,075 of JAQIUS010000190.1, forward strand.
GCTGACACGAGAATTAGTCAGGCACACTACAAAAAGACATCACCACAGTTAAAGCCAAAGCATCGCTGGCCTGGTTCTTGTGCGTTACAATTACTCACAATTGCTCTTGACCTTGACGAAGCTAATGTCTTTTTAGTATTTACGAGGCGGCATTTGGCTTTGGCTGGGTTCCCATCCCGTGGCTTTACTCTCCCGAGATCATGCCTCTTCGACATCGGACCCATTGCGCGGCGCTGTCCACCGCTAGCAACTGGATCTTCAATTATATGATTGTCCAGATCACCCCAATTGCCATCTCAAATATTCGATGGAAAACGTACATGATATTCTTCGTCCTGAACCTCGTCTTTGCCGCCATCATATTCTGCTTCTATCCAGAGACGAGTGGTCGGTCACTTGAGGAAACGGATGAGATTTTCATGGGAGATAATGATCGCGTTTTTGTTGTTAGTAAGGCAGGAAGGCTGTTGCCTGGTTTCAGGAGCAGGTTCGATAGCACCGGGCAGAAGGACATGAGAACGTCGAAGCCAGCCGAGTAAACTTGGTTTCAAATTATGTAGACAGCAGGCAATTCATGATTCTCTCGTCTCAAGTACGGTGAACAAGAGATATCTCATCATGATGAGAAACGCCGATACAAGAGATACATGCGAAGATAAGCTTTGGCCCAATCTGATAACTTGACGTCACGCTCTACCTAAATCTTATCACATGTGTCGGCTCATCCTGCCGGTCGCCAGCGGGGGGTTAAGACTAACTGCGCCCTTCACTGGCCATCCCTGGTCATTCCTACGATCAACGAGTTTCTGGTCGCGATTCCCAGTCACTGTTGGTCGGCCGCGATGCGACTGCATTGAGAAATCCCAAGTATCCGGCCATAGTACCCAACTCTATCTAAACAACCAATCCGTCCCGTTAGTTAAATTTATTGAGTGTTGTACAGTTTTGCCATTAAGAAAGACTTGTAGGACTTGGGAGTGTACTCCAGAATACTGTGAAACTCAAACAGGAGGCTCATGCACTCACTGCGGGGTGGCTCAGGAACACCGGCATTTTCGCGTTTTTCCGAATCTCCTTTGGAGCAAAGGCAGCATTTCTGGTCCGCAGTTTGCCCGGCTCCACCGGAATACCTTCCAAGCACATGCAGATAGAGAGAAGGCGAGAAACTACTCTTGCGGATTATAATAGTCACCGTGTGGCCGCTGTCTATGGGACTGGCACTCTGACATCGCGATGCCGAAAGTTTGATCACGTTTAGCCTCTTTTGTGGCCCCAACTGTTGCGAATCATTTTTAAGCCTGACCGGAAACCACCATCCGAGCCCGCATCGTGGAAAATCTCCAGTGGCGTATGTCTGTATTGAACATGAGCATATTGGACACCAAGTACATAGCCCTTGTGGGCGTCGTCGTCGTGTACATTGTCATTGTCTCGATCTTCCGCGCCTTACGCCCAGGCCTTCGTCAAATACCAGGCCCTTGGCTTGCCAGATATAGCCCTGTGTGGAGGGTGGCTTTTGTGTGGAACGGCAATTCTCATGAACGATACCGAGAGCTTCATGCGAAGTATGGACCAATCGTGCGCACTGCCCCGAACGTCGTTGATATCTCAGATCCGTCCGCCATGTTCACTATATACGGCATCGGCAGCAAATTTCTCAAGGTTCGTCAGAGTGTGGTCAATATTATAAGATCAGTCGATGCTCAAGTAACAGTCTGCATTTTATCATACCCTATCGATGGCATACGAGGGCAAAAACATGCCTAGCATGTTTTCCACCACTGATCCCGAAGAGCACAAGGCCCTCAAGCGGCCGGTTGCCCAGAAGTTCTCCATGAGCTCGATCCGAACGCTTGAGTATCTGGTGGACCCCTGCAGCCAGATTTTCACAGACGCCATGTTGGACATGCAGGGGCAGGTTGTCGACCTCGGAACCTGGGTTCAATGGTACGCCTTTGACGTGATCGGCGCCATCTCGTTTGCTCGAAGATTCGGGTTCATGGAAGAACGCAAAGACATCAAGGGCATCATTGCGGGTATTGAGTTCGGCCTTGTCTATGTCGGCCGGGTTGGGCAGGTGCCATTTTTTCATCCATTTCTCCTCGGGAACCTCACACTCAGGAGGATTTTCGCTAAACTAGTCCCCGTCTCCAGAGATCCCATCGCGACTTCTACAAAGGTATGCTTGGCTGGAGCGATAGTGGCTCAGAGCACCTGCTTGACAGCTTCTTTGACTGATTATCTGGATAGATGGTGTTGGAAGGCATCAGGGAGTACGACGCTGAAGAGGCAGACACTACTCATAGACGGGACTTCCTCGCCTACTTGCGACAGCAGCAGAAGTCCACCGGGACCATCATGAGTACGTGGGAGCTTATGAACCATCTAATGAATAATCTGTAAGTTCTTGGCCCATGGAGATATATCTATGCCTTAGACCCGTTTTACTAACAGGACATCTAGCCTAGCCGGCAGTGATACTACAGCCATTTCTCTCCGAGCTGTATTCTACTATCTCCTGAAGAACCAACGCGCGTACCAAACACTGCAACAGGAAATCGATAAGGCCGACAGGGACGGCAAGCTGTCCCCCATTGTACAGTACAGCGAGAGTCTGGAACTTGAATACTTGTGAGTGCTGAGATGCTTTCATCCGGCAGCATAGGAGCCCTCGTGTACATGGATCAATACTGACACAAATGCAAAAGGCAATTGTGTATCAAAGAGGCCATGCGCATGCACCCCGGTGTATCGTATCCTCTGGAGCGTATAGTGCCTGAAGGTGGAGTTGAGCTATGCGGAGTACACCTCCCAGCGGGAACTGTTGTGGGCATGAACGCGGCAGTAGTTCATCGTGACCACGAAATATTTGGGCAAGATGCGGACGAGTTTCGACCAGAGCGTTGGCTTTGCCCTGAGGAGCAGGCGAAGAACATGGATCGGCACTTATTGACCGTAAGTCACAGCATTATCTTCTGTTCATACCCATTTATTGTCCCCCACGTTCTTCATATATGATCTTCATCGTTGCTTACTTGAATACCACAAATCTGGTATTGGCTGATCAAGGGCACTGCTGACATATGACTTCGCTGGCTGAAGTTTGGAGCTGGCGCAAGAACGTGTATCGGGAGAAACATTTCAATTATGGAAGTCGGCAAGTTTGTGCCCCAGGTACTCCGCCAGTTCGATTTAGAGTGGGCGTCAAACGAGCCGGAATGGAAAGTCAAGACGTATTGGTTCGCAAAACAGTCCGGACTCCTAGTCAAATTCACTCCCCGTTCGGAAGCTAGTAAGCAGCAGACTTGATTTGATAGCGGGGAAGTTTCAAGGTTTTGAATTATTAATTTACATCTAAGAATCGGCAGCATGACGATCTCAGAATGAAGTAGGTACCAACTTTGCTGGTATCAATTCCAGTTCTCGCAAACAGTCTCTTTTGTTCGTGAGTGGATGCTTGCAAGACTCATGAAACGAGAAGCACTTCAAGATCTGCACTTGGTTCCGAGATTTCCTCCTTCGTATCCCTCTCCTGGTGGCGGTCCCCAATACCAGCACAATGCTAGAACAATGATTGGTCTCATAGCATGGGAGCCTTTGGTACTTGTTCAACAGCCTCCTCGACCTGAAGCCTATCCGACGGCAGAATCAAAGATCCTGATTGAGCCTCCATCTAATTGTAAGAGTGATGGTATTGCCAATTCGGTTACCCTGCCTCCACTCAGTAATTGAAGCGGCAGGAATTGTGCCGAGCGCGCCCTGTCCTTCGAGGTCGATGGAGGCGCGGTTGAGTCTGATATCAGTGTTCCGGAACCGGGCTTGAATTTGCATCTCGGCATGCGCAGGAAGATCGTAATCATCTCCAAGGTGGATGCCAAGGAAGGCGGAGCCATCAGCCCGGTTCCAGACGGAAGCTTCAACTTCTCCTCCGGCCGAGCGGCCTTCCTGGGTGAGGGGGTCGCCAGGTGCAGGGATGGTCAGCTCGAAGCTGTTCCAAGTGGGTGCATTGAAGAATGGGACGCAGCCAACAATTGGTCGACACACGGATTGACGAGATTTGAGATTTACCGCGTCATCGGACGAAATAGGTAGGGGGCTGGCGGAGGCGCAAGACAGAAACAGGAAGATGTAAGCTAGCGCGAAGGCTAAGAAGCTCTTCTGAGATGACATTGTGATATTGATAAAAACCTGTGGGAGAGAGAAATATGACTGTAATGCAGGGCGTTTAATAGGTCGAAGGTGATCGTAGAATCTGGCGCATACAAACCTCAACACCTGTGGAAACTGACCACTTCGATTCTTATAGGTCGTGAGGTGCACAATGCCGTCGACTTCAACCGGATCAGTCGGACATGAGATCTTGTTCATAAATTGTTAAAATCTGGATCTACCTTGCACATCGTGAGCCAATTGAGTTAGTTCTCAACCTGTCTGGGCTGGTTTAGAACTCAAAGCAAAGTGCGGGGCTGCCGCACGACCCTAACTTTGCAAGAGAACAGTCGGTCCATGTTATCACCCTGTGTTCGATCATCTAATTCGATTGACAGTGGATGCACCACGTGAAACCTAAATCGGCATGCCACATTCCACATCTTTGTTTTACTCCTTCGCCTCATTGTTGTTTTGCAGAAGTGGATCATTTCGCAAGAAGTCTTAACCGGCGAATTGGTTGAACTCTAAAATTCCGGGAACGCTCGGGTTAGAACCCATGATTATAGTTAATTGACAACTGAACTACCTGGTAAACCATATCGTCTAGTTTAATAACGTCGAAAACAGTCCAATTTGAAAAGTACGAACGGCTAAGCGTATTGTTCCAACCCGCCGTGAGATCCGGGTGAAGCCATAAAACAGCTGTCTCAGCACTATTCCGTTGCACTCAGTTTTATCGCTCAATATTACTTTTACCAATCCTTTCGAGACACTTGGCGACCTCTACAGCGCAGCTTTGAAACGAGTTTGCAGTGAACATTTTCCTCCTCGCGTTACCTCCCGAGTTTGAACATCAGTAAGTAGTCAACTTCAAGTACATCGCTTTGCTCTTATCTAACTGGGTTTGGCGGAATCTAGTGAAGTTCTCTTCTATTTCTCTCCTTCCAACGCTGGCCGCCGGGTGTATGGCGAAATACTGCCACATTGACTACAACGATTGCTTCAGCCAAATCACCTTTCAGCAATTTTTTGACGACCGCATCCAGGCATGCGCCAGCCTGTCGGGCATCATCGATGGTGTATACGGGCCTGAGATTCAGTGCAAGAATGTCCCTGACTGGGTTCCGGCACCGAGCTCAATCATCGTAGCAGGCGCTGAATGCTCCTTCTCATGCCAAAAGGTGTAACAAGATCATGGATCAAGTCAATTTTAAGCCTGCGTTCCATTCCCAACGGTTTAGAAATAATTTATCATCACAACATTTCAAGTGAACCACACAACAAGAGTGACAATCCTTGAGTGAATCGCATGGCAGCATACTCGATTAAGCGAGGCCTTGGGTTTCTGTACTGTTTTCCTTAATTGGTAGAAGGCACAGGTCAAAGTGCCCATACAGTGTTTCCAGAATTGTGCCCGCGTATGGGGTGAATTTTGCCGTAGTCTTTTTCCGAGGGGGCTGCGTCGTAACTACAAACTCAGGCGAGGCCTTGGTCTAGCTTGTTCGAAAAACGGACGCTTTACTGGAAGTCTACTTAGTACGCCAAAGAAGCCTTGATCAAGCGCAATAATCACCCTTTAATTGACGACCTTCAAGTGCACGGCATCGAATCGACATCGTCTATCCAACAAAAGCGGTGATGTATGATAAGAATTAACGCCGCTGACGTAACTGTCAATCTTCTCGGCTGATATACCGTTATCCATCAAGGACTTCTGGCCCAAAAAAGGCAATTCTTCCTGAGAAGGAAACACTGGCTTTTTTACGAGAAGGAAGCATGCATTTAAGGACGCATCAAGGTATTAGCGGCATAAGAATGCAGATTCACTAGCCTCAATTCAGTATGTTCTTCATACGCTGGCCCGCTTCTTGCTTACCGGTTGCATACTTAGGTAGACAAGTCGAGATCCAATTGCGAATGTAGCTGACCGTCCACGCCAGGTCTGATGACGTATCTCACCACCATTCGCGTACAGGTGTACATGGTCATTATATGAATGATATCTACTCCGCAATGACAGACAAAGTCTAAGTCGTTGAGTCAACGCCCGACCAGGTGAATTCGTACAACCCACGGTAGACAGTCTTCTGCATATTGGACCTGCAATGGCCGGCGGTGCAGTTCTTTCTCTCAATTCCACGGACATCTTCTTTACGACGCAGGGCAATGCGACTGGGATCCCCGTTCTGTTGATCCATGGCTGGGCTGCCGACCACACCGACTGGGCCTTTCAAACCATGTTTCTTGTGCTTCTGCAGCTCTTCAATGTCGTTACCATGGACCTCCGAGGCCACGGCCGCAGCACCTTGTCCCAATCATGTTCATTGGTCATGGACCCAATCACTATGGCCGACGACGCTGCCGCTCTCCTAAAACACCTAGGTGTAAGCGCCTCTAATAAAGCCATCGTCATGGGACACAGCCTAGGTGGCAGCGTTGTTACCGAGCTAGTTCATGGCTACCCAGACCTCATTCGTGGGCAGGTAATAGTTGACCCTTCATATTACCTGACTCCTGAGGTAACCGAGGAGCTTATACCTGCCCTCGAAGAAGACTTCGACAGCTCTGTGATCGCGTTCTGGGAGAACGAAGTTACATATCCTGCAGAAACGCCGGATTATATCAAAGAATGGCACAAGCTCCGCACATGGGGCGCTGATGGGATGGCGATGATTGCTGCGTGGATTCAGATGAGTGATGCGCAAGGGCTGAGTGGCATGGATTATCTGAGACCAAAGAAGATTGCAGGGATTCCGAGGCTGGTTTTCAGCAATACGGAAGCAGGCAAGGAGGTCGAAGAGGGAGCCGGTGTTGATGATGATTTTGACACGGTTGAAGTCATAAGTGTTGGACATTGGATCATGAAAGTTGCCCCGGAAAGATTTAACCAGGCGCTCGAGAAGTGGATCTGGACTTGGATGTGAGTTGATGGTACAGATCGTGACCACAACTTCAAGACCATCTATCAAGCTGAATTCGAGTCTGCTACCTGTTTCTCACATTAACAACATTGAAATGGAAAAACCATTCTTCGCAATTTTTGAGGTCGACGATGCCATAAGAGTCGGGTGACGATGGTTGAGCGAAGTGGCGCGGGACCTAGCAGCGACTCAACAGCGGCAAGACCGCAGACTTGTCAGAAGCCGCGCGCCTTGCACCGGCGTGAGCAAGGCATGAAGTCAACTCTCCAAAACAGTTTTAGATGACGACATGAGGCTCTCGCGCACAAACACAGAAGCCGGTTAGAACGGGACACTTTCAAGTACAGTTGCGGGCCTACGTACTGAACGACGAGTCATTGTTTTTACACATGACTCAACGCTTAATCTATTGCGAAGTATCGCGTATAGACAGCGAAGGGCCTTCCCAGAAAATTTCGAAGATCTTCACGGGCACGAACTATGCAATTTCCCCCCTCACTCGCATGCTTGCACCCCATGACTCCACAGGTCAACATTCACCACTTGCTTCTGGGGAGCCTCATTTAGTGTAATTGGCCCGCCTCCGCTATGACGATGTCGCGGGACCGTTCGTATTTCATCGGGTTGTCTCGGTATCGCTGCTCAACTTCGCGGCCACTTCGATCACAGAAAGCACCGAATTGATCAACTCGACGCATCTACTTCGGCAAGTATTTCTCTACAACTTGGAGGTATCTTTAGTTGTAGAACCTACAGACTATGACACACAGCCTACTGCCGGCCAAAACGCTCTTGAGTTGTCCATACTCTCGTCCGTCGAGGTGGTTGGAACATGGAAAATGACCAGGTCGAAATTGAGAACATCGACTGATTGCTCTTTAGAACAAAGCGACACACAAGAGACGGCTGAAAGGGCTTTTGTGACGGCTGTGATCAATGTCGTCATACTCCGGCCTTGGGTCACACTACAGATGAGATACAGATGAGATTCGCCAGCGAATCGTCGTTAGACTACCTACCTATTTTGCGTCATCTTGTTAGAGTTCTAGAACTCTTGGGGAAAACAATGGGAACAACCACTGAACTATGGTTGGGACTATATCAAGATCAGCAGCGTAATAATCAGACGGGAGACTACCACGATTGTCTCATGGTCTTCGCTGTCGAACTTAAGCTTCATAAGTCACTGCATCTAACTTCACGCAACTAATCATTCCTTTTCCATGGGTGACCAGCCTTGATGCCAGGGCTCCTTGCTACCTGTGACCTATTTCACGTCCTAGCTAGCTATGAAGAAGGTGCTGTCCAGACAGAAAGCTTCAGGTAAAGGATTTTGGAACATTCTAGACCATGCAGGCATGAGAGGGGCATTTCAGTCTCGTTGTATCATCAACGCCATTTCATGAGCGAGAGACTGAATTCGTCAATGAAAACGTAAGCGGACAAATAAGTTAAAGCGAAAGCCATAAAGAAGTTAGAATTTGGTCACAATTACAGTTGGAGCCTCATACCCACTGGTGTAGCACAACATCCAGTTGTGACGTATCCGCGCCTACCTAGGCAGGTACCTTCCGGTGGACTGCAAGCCCTTATCGACGAATGACAAAAACGACCGGTGCATCCCCTGAACGATGATATGTTAGAGTGATATCAATTCATTGCCACTAGGTCCTGAATCTCAAATTATGGCATTTGATAGGTATGTAGGGCGTATAGGGCGAGGGTACTGATGGTTGAAAATTCAGAGCCATGTCCATCAGAACCCCTTCTAGAGCAATTAAACCTTGCATGTCAACTTAAGCTTAAGAGCTTATGGCAAAACCATAACTGCCTGTGTCACCTCGACATTGCCTCTGTTGCGCTCCTTTTAGGCTCTCCTTGAATTGTTCTTTCTCTTCCCTGTCAGTACCTAGCTGAAGGTCATGCCCGAGAAGAAATGCGTGAAGTGCCCCTCACCTCAGTCGATGTACTCCCATTTTCTTCACTTCCTACTCATTGATAGTCCATCTTTAGGAGTCGGAATCCGAAGATGTGTGCCCTAGAGTGACTGCTCCCCAATTATGCGAGGCGCTCTGATTGCAGAGCGGCTGCACTTGATGATGCATGAAGAAGCTCTATGATGACGGCTGTCGACTGCCGCTGCTTCTCTGCCGTTAAGATCAGAGATCATTCTTTGGAGCACCTTTCACATAGTCATCTCATTGTTAATCATGGCATTTTCTTCTCACAATTGACCTTCAACTTCACCATCTAAGTTTCTTCCAAACTACATTTCAACGTGGACTCAATCTAGGATGAGATTATATGAGCATTGGGAATTGGCACTTCATCCTCAGTAGCCAATTTGATTCATTTCAAAGAAACACCATAGATCATCAAACATCAGGATACTCACAATGGATGTCAACCTTGACCTCAACCCGCCTGCCAAGCGACCTAACCCCACGTGGAGAGCTTGCCTGCATTCATATCAGCACGTGCAGTCAACGGTACTCTGTGATCAGAGTGGAACACTTGTTGGCATGCGGAGTAATCCGCGACATTTTCTGCCTACCCCGTCTTCGAGGGTTTGAGGTGAGGGTGATGCCGGTGGGAGGATAAGGTTTGCTGTCTTGCTGGGCTTGTTGAGACCCGCTTGGAATTGATACTGTGTAAGGGGTGCATTCTTCAAGCCCCTGCAACTTTCAGTGCTACCTGATGTAGCTTGCACTGTACGAATGAGTCGCTGACATGTCCCTGCTGAATCGCGTATGCAGACGTAGTTTGTTCGAGTTGAATATCAGCTGTCGTGCTTAGCAATTGAATGGGTTCCATTGAACGCGCCCAGCTCAGTGGAGTCTTGCAATCTGTACGTGCAATAAACTTGAGCAATGGCCTGGATGGGGCAATACCGAATGTCATGGTGATCCTGCAAGGGGCAAGGGTCCTTTGCAGATAAGACAGCAGAATCCGAGAAACCAACTGACTAGAGAGAGACAGGTGGCTGATACAGGGGATACAAGGAAATATTCTGCTCAGACAAAGCTGGGACAATAGCACGCAAACGGCGATTCCTAGATGCGCATATGCCGCAGGGTTGAGAGACCAGGCCTCGACCCCAGAGCAGTACGAAGTGGGGCGCCACCGGTGAACACTTGTTGGAGCGCTTCGACTGCTAGACCCTTGAAGCAGCCCAGATCAAGTACTAGTAGGGGTCATTCATGTCATTCAATCACAAGTCCGCCCTGAACCTCATTGTGTGGTCACCTCTTACTTCCTGAGCCAGTGACTGGAAGCATAGTATCGAATAATCGTCAGCAATGGCGTCCAACACGTCGATATATGGGTGCATACTTGCAACTATCTTGTTTTACTTCAGCTACAAAGCAGTGGCGGAACGGCGAAGAAGAGCTGGCAAAGTCTCAGTTACGAGTCTTCCCATACTTGACCAGGGGAAATGGTGGGACGTGTTCAACCTCAAGCCCAAGTTCAGCTTCTATCTAGATGGCAGAAAGGCTCTTGGGCGCGCAATTGAGCAAGCCGATGGCAAACCCTTCCGCATCGTTGGTCCTGGAAGAACGCTTACCGTCTTGCCTCCCCCCTACGCAGAGGATATCAGAAATGACAAGAGACTGGACTTTGGGAAGGTCGTGGCCCAGGTATCTTCTACTCTCTGTACTTCTTGATGATTATGTTCTAAAAGTTGTTTCAGTTTGTTTCTCATGAAATCCCCGGGTTTGAGGGTTTTGCAAGCGGTCTGAACGACCTGCCCGTCGTCTTGGATATGTGCAAATACAAGTTGACAAGGGAGCTTGGTATGTACAAAGATATGAGACTTTAAGGAAGTTAGCTTACCAGTCTCTAGCGAGTGTTATAGAGCCTCTGCCGGCTGAGTCCGAGATGGCCATTGAAGATATTTTACAGATACCTCACAGCGACGGTAAGAACATCTCATTAGATGCAGAACTTCGTTGGATTAGAACAGTGGACTGACACTTATACAGAATGGCAGAAAGTTCCAATCAAGCAGCGTCTGAATCTGCTTGTTGCTCGTGTCTCTGGGCGCGTTTTCCTCGGCGAAGAGCTATGCCGTGACCCGGCGTGGCTCAACATTGCCGTCAGTCACATCATGACTGGCTTCCTGGCAGCTCTGAGTCTGAGAATGTTCCCAGCATTCATGAGACCGTTTGTTCACTGGTTTCTGCCTCCTTGTCGCAAGCTTCGTTCCCAAGTGGAGCAGGCCCGAAGTCTGATTCGCCCTGTCATTGAAAAGCGAAAACAAGAGAAAGCAACAGCCATTGCGAAGGGCGAAACTCCCACAGAGTATAACGACAGTATTGAGTGGTCCGACACGTATTCGAATGGTCGCAAGTTTGATCGCGCGGATCTTCAGCTTGGCCTTTCTATTGCCTCCGTGCATAACACAACCGATCTTCTTTCTCAAGTGGTCTACGATCTTGCTGGTGATCCTGAGATGGTACAACGCCTGAGAGAAGAAGCAAAGCAGGTGATTGGAGAATCGGGATGGTCCAAGACATCTCTCTACAATCTCAAGCTACTTGACAGCGTCATCAAGGAAAGCATGAGGATCAAGCCCATTCTCACTGGTGAGTTGTATCCGGACAGATTCACATAGTCTTTAGGAGAGGGTTGCTGACAAGCCGTTTTCTACATAGTTGCCATGCCCCGCGAAGTCACCGAGGAGATGACTCTTCCAGACGGCGTGATATTGCCAGAAGGCACTGTCATCGGCGTCTCAGCAGAGCGTCACTGGGACTCGGACATCTACCCTGAGCCGCATACCTTCATCGGGGACCGCTTCTTGAAGATGCGACAGACACCCGGGAAGGAAAACGTTGCCCAGCTTGTAACAACCAGCATTAACCACCTGGGATTCGGGCACGGCAATCACGCGTGCCCGGGCAGGTTTCTCGCCGCGGCCGAGATCAAAGTGATCTTGACTCAGCTGATTCTGGGGTATGAGTGGAGAGTGATAAAGGGCCAAGAGCCAAAGATTCGGGTGCTCGGCGTGAATCTCGACTCAGACCCTTCAGCCAAAATTGAGATTCGGCGGTGTACGGTGTAGTAGCAGTTACAATATGAAACTGTAGGGTACTTGAAAAGGCCCGAAAGATCTCGCGTACGCGACTTAGCCAAGGTCGGAACTGAAGTCGGACTGGCCGAAAATGAAAATGAGTTGTGATCGGCGTAAAGCCCGTAGCCCCCAAAGATGAGCATAAGGCTGTGATGAAGAACACGACTCGCGGTTGCAGGTGCAGATCAAGATGTACGAATAGCACGGCAAGAGGAACAGGTGCATTGGCATTACCGGGAAGGAAGCCGAGCCAATGACTCGGGATACCCTGGGCACAACCCCGGCGCGAGTTCCAGTGAGACCCTTGCCTGCAGGGTATCATTTTGAGGAGCTTCGTTGCTGTACTGTTTGGGAACATGTTCGCGCAACCTCTTATCGGCTGCAACGACGGCCCGCTTCAAGCTCACATCCTCGAATGTTTGCTGGCGTGTTTGTCAGATCCCCCACGTGCATTCCTCTTGGTGGTTCTCGAAGTTATCACCAAAATTGGCCTCGTCACTACTTTGGAGCTCGTCTCCCGTCGGACTAGAGTCGGATAGTGTAAGAAGAATGTTCACACTGCTATTTTGCGTTGTAAGTGATGCAGAAACTCCCGTAAACGTACAGTGATGGTTGGTCTGACATGCTGCAGAGTGTCCTGTACACACTTTGGAGGATATCGTATAACGTGCTCCTCCATCCTCTACGCAAATTCCCTGGGCCGAGTCTTTGGGCGGCATCGCGCATACCCTTTGCAGTCACTTGTGCCACAGGTCAGGGGCACCAAAAAATCTTGCAACTGCACGAAAAGTACGGCGATATCGTACGAGTAGCTCCGGATGAGCTGGTCTTCTGCTCACCAGACGCTTGGAAGGAGATTTATGGGCGCCGGAAAACCGCAAGAGGCGAGATCAGCAAAGATTACGTGCATTATGCCGAGGCAAAGGACAGCATCCTCGGCGCACCAAAGGACAGACATACCCAATTACGGCGAATCCTGAGCCGCGGCTTTACTAACTCAGCGGTGCTCGACCAAGAAGGTCTGATCAAGTCTCATGTCGATCAATTGTGAGTTTCATCCTTCTCTGTCTCGGATGAGATAGCCGTTCTAGTTGCTGATGGACGATTCCCCTCTGCAGGTTCAACATTCTGGCTGAACATGAACAATCACAGGGGCCCAAAACGCCAATCGACATGAACAAATTTTTCGACTTCGTGGCTCTAGACATCATCACGGATTTGGGTTTTGGTGATTCTTTTCATTGTCTTCACACAGAGAAATACCACCCATGGGCTCAATTCTTCTTGGACGCACTGCCCGCAATTGCTCTTGCCACCGCTTTAAAGCAATTTCAACTGATCTTCAGCGTTCTCATGGCAATGGCCCCTAAGTCTCTTCTTCAAAAACACGAGAACATGGTGCGGCTCACAAATGACATTGTTGAACGACGGCTTGATGAGGCTGATCGACCTGATTTTATACAAGCCATGAAGGAGCCTACTTCTGGGCTTGGAACTAAAGTGAGTACTCTGCTCATTCGATGTGGGTTCAATTAAAAGCTGACCAGGTGTGTTACCAGCAACCTCTGAGCTTGCAGGATATCCAAGCGAATGCTCAGATCTTGACAATGGCGGGTTATGACACAACTGCCACGGCTCTGGCAGGCATCACCTACCTTCTGGCAACGAACGCCGGTGCGATGGCGAAATTGAGTCAAGAAGTACGGAGCTCTTTCAAAGGGGAAAATGAGATTACCATCTCAAGTACCAAAAGCCTTGAGTACCTCAGAGCCGTCATTGATGAATCACTACGACTGTATCCGCCGGGTGCCTCAGGGATGCCGCGTCGCATAGGCGAGGAGGGAGATGTCATTCTGGGCCAACATATTCCCGCAGGAGTAAGTCGCCAAGTCATTATTGCCCTGTTCTTGCCTTAAAACGTATGTTGGTGCTTTAACTAACGCGAAACTTTTAAAGACCATTGTGTCGATATGGCAGTACGCCATGTACCACAACGCGAAGAATTTCTCTGATCCCGATTCTTTCATCCCTGAGCGATGGTCAAATGATAAGGTCGATCTCAGCGACAAAAGAGAAGCGTTTCAGCCCTTCTCATTCGGACCTCGTGACTGCATCGGGAGACAGTATGTTTTACCCCTTTAAACCCTCGTACTACACATGTCTTGATAGACAATACTGACCAAAATTGCGCAAAGTCTCGCGTACGCCGAGGTTTGCACTATCATTGCTAGATTGGTTTGGAGGTTTGATCTGGAACTTGTTGAAGTACCTGGCCAAAATTGGCTCAGCAGGCAGAAGAATTATCTCCTGTGGGATCGAGGTCCACTCAACATTCGGCTCAAACAACGAGAATAGAATAGCGTAGACTGAACACATGAAATAACTTATGGGTTTTCTGATTCGTTTCATTGCCACAGTGTATGGTCTTCACTACATTCTTATGGATCTTTAAAAGTGATTTGCAGTGATTTAGATCTGAAGTTGCGCAGACGAGTTCATGACTCTTTCTCCAATGGGTTTCCAGTTCGGGATTCAGCAAACACGAATTGCAAGTCCCAGACTGGTCAGTATATACCATTCTCTGTGACACGATATTCGTAGACTTTTGCTGCTCTCATCTGGTTTTCATTGCTTGCCCATTTACAATTGATAGCGAATTTGATGCATGTACGAGATACCTTATGTAAAGTACTTATTGAGCGGATATAATATCTAACTAATAAGGTACAATAAGTTCTCCGATGTCCATCTCCTCCTTCCTCCTGCGAATCTGAATCTTTGTCCACGGACTTGCTGCATTCAGCACTCCAAGGTTAACCACATGAGGACCCTCGACCGGAAACCTCCACTCATACTTCAGAAGGAAGTGGCACAGGATAATCTTGACCTCATTCGCGGCGAAGAACCTTCCAGGGCAGGCATGAGAGCCGTGTCCAAAACCGAGCTGGTTGGGGCTGGTGGAAACCAAGTAGGATTGCTGCTTCAGCTCCGGGTTTTGGCGCATACGGTGGAATCGGAGACCGTCAAACTTCTCGCCGTCCTCGTAGAAGGAGTTGTCCCACATGTGAGTAGGACCCACTCCAAGAAGCGTGCCTTGAGGAATGAGCATCCCGTTGGCGAGGCGGAAATCTTCCACAGCAATACGATTGAGGAAGCCTGAAACAAATATTAGTTTTCCCATTCAAGAAATAGGGGGGACATGTACTGACAGTTGGCAACCGGGTTAATCCGCTGCACTTCCTTCAGAACACTGTCCATCAAGTCGAGTTGAGCCAGCCCTGCGTTACTAAGACCATGAACACTCAACACAGAGACAATCTCCTGACGGAGCAGGTCAATAAGCTCTTCGTGTTCCGACAGAGCAAGCAGTGTCTTCTCAAGCAGGTCCGCGGTAGTATGTATAGCTACCATCGCCAGACTGATCTGAGCTGTCGCCATGTCAATCTTTCGGCTGAGCGTAGCCAACGCCTGGTCGAAAGCATACTCCGGCTCGAGGCCGCTCTCCTTTGCCCGCTCAACCTCGCGCGCGCGCTGGTCCATGATGGGCTTCAGGACGCGGCGGCATCTGACGAGGTCGTATCTCAGCAGCCAGCAGGGAGGAAGGATCCACTGCACGAAGCGTTTGCTCCACGTGGGGAAGAAGCGCAACGTGATACTGGCGATGAGGAAATGCTTTGTGTACTTGGCCATGGCCCCGAGCCACTCTTCGCTGCGGCAAAAGGTTTTGCCTCCAAAGACTCTTGAAGATGTTTTGGCTACGAGGCTAACGATGGGTGCGCCGAGCTTGAAGTCCTTCCATTCTGCTCATGTTAGGTCGACAACGCACGCTGAGACACTGGGACAGATATTCAAACTCACCATAGCTGTCTGAATAGACCTCTGAAAGGCTGTCTGAAACTTCTTCTGAGATGGCCGGGATCATTTTACCTAAATGCCATCATGAGTCGACAACTCGAAAGTTTTGTTTCACCCAACCGACCGTCTCACATACCAAGATTCTTCGTCGTTAGATGATCCTTAACCAACTTCAACATGTCCTGGTCGAGCACATCACCGATGGGCTCGAAGCCCTTCAAGGAGCCGTTTTGGACCTTGATCCGAGTTAAAATGAGTTCCCATATTTCATGCTGACTACATACCTCTTGGATAGCTTTCAGACTACTCATCACAGGATTGACGCGGATCTCGCTAATCATTGAAGACGGCACAATCAACGCCTTCCCCAACTCCATGTTCAGCCAGTACGGCGTGTCATGGTACTTCTCCGCATACGAGGCAAAGTGCTTTCTGGGCGCCTTGATGAAGGCGGCGAGTCGAAACAAAGTGACGAACTCGAAAGGTCGTATGGGATTCGCGATAGGGAAACCACCCTTGCCGGCCGCCTTCTCTCCCATCGCCATGTAAGCGATGAGCATCAGAGAGGCAGCAACCAAGTATGGCAATAAGCCGTCATTGCGGAGTGCTTCGGCGTCGAAGCCCGCAACATACAGCCGCTTGAGGATCGACATTGAGTTGGATGTTCAGAGAGACTGACACAAGAAGAGTGAATGTTGCTGGTTGGGAGCCACCTCTGTCGACGGCAGCCGTGGATGGGGATGTCAGCGGATATCCTACGAAACACAACAACTGCATGCGTTTGCCAAGAGCAGAGAAAGACGGGAGAAAAGCTGATCTCCGCGCTAGTCATACACCCTTGAGAGAATCAACCACAAGCAGGGGGCTCTCTCTCAGCTTTGACATCATGAAGCCGTTCTTTTTTCGATCACAAACTTTAAAAGGCAAAGAGGAAAGGATTCCCGTGCCCCTGTTTCCATTCAGACATGCAGCCTCGCGTACTCCGGCATTTTCCCCATAACGAGACATATTGGCGTTTGAACGGTGCTAGCATCGCGGCAGCCATCCCGAGCGCGCGCGGCAGAGTGAAGTGGGCATCGCAAGAGTCGTTGTTTACACGCCGAGTCATGTCGACCGCTGCTATCGAGAGCAAGATCCTCTCGGCCTGGGCGCGGGCTCGGCACGGGCACGGTGCGGGCACGGCGCGGGGCGGCGTTTACTAGGGCTAGACAGTTCGTGACAGTGTGCGTGTTACGTGCCGGGGTTGTCTAGTATGTTGTTTTCGCAACGTCCGAGGGGGAGTGGGGGAAGCCGTACCCCTCGGATTGCGACTCCGACTCGCGAGGCAACACCCTTGCTTGGTTTAATATACATCTCAGGTCCAATCCGGTGAGGCCTTTGATAATCGTGGGCGCGCCCGCAAGAACCCAGGCCGTTGTGATGCACACCCTTGGGATGCGACTTACGTGACCCCGCCATGGTCCGGGGATGCTGACTCGAAAGGGTTTCTATCTGATCGTCACCTAGAATACCCTCAGATAACAAGAAATGGCATTCATCGCCGTGAAGCTCATGCCGTCTCCAGTGGTGGTAACTCTTATACGTGTAGAAAAACACACCACAAAGACGCGAGCACCAGTCCTCCCCAGCATTAGCGGCGCGCGTCATCGTACCACACTTACACGGCAATTAACCTTACCTGGACTTTTCAACATCGGACTTTGTTTGACTTACACGGTGATTTGACCTACACTTGGATATTCCACAAACCGCCGCACATCGCCGTCTTGCGCTCAACGCACACCCACACACACACACCATGCCTACCTTCGCACAGCCAGTTCCAGACGACATCGTCGCCTCGTCGGGGCTGCGGTCAAAATTCCGGCCTCATGTGCACGGCAACTACCAGATATGTGTAGAGCCGTCAAAGGGGATGGAGACATTCTACAACGACGCCATGTCAACGCAGCTTGAGTCCAAAACTCTGGCAGATATCCCAGGGCTCGGGCTGGTCCACCCGATGGCGCTGGCCATGGCGAACTGTCTTCCGGAGCGGTTGCCGGCCATCACGCGGTTTGCGGATTTCACTATTCTGAATGATGATTATTATGACATTGCAAAGAGAGACGAGGTCAGATACATAACGAGCCTAGAGCAGGAGTTGTCTTGGATACTGTGGACTAACGCGGGATTTCTTAACAGATTGAGAAAGTCAATAATGATATCCAAGATGCGCTGCAAGACGCCTCGGCGCCTGGCAGCAAGCCCCAGAGCTCGGCCGGCTCTGATAAAGACTTTAAGCCAAAACAGATGCAGGCTGCGCTTGTCCTTGAGCTGATCATGCTGGATCAGCAACTTGCGATGGACATCATGTCATCCTACAGCCAGGGCCTTGATGTCGCCACTTTTGCTCCGGACAACCTCAGGACCTTGGATGAGTACTTGCCCGTGCGGAAGGTCAACTCAGGTCTTGAGTAAGCAAACCTGCCTCCACCGGTACTACCACCAAGAATCATGTTACTAACTTACACTTTCTAGCGTCACCGCTGAAATGGTCTGCTTCGGCATGGGCCTCCGCATCTCCCCCTCAGACAAAGCCAAGCTCCGCCCGGTAGTCGACCTCGCCAACTTCGCCATCACCGTCGTCAACGACCTCTACAGCTGGCCCAAAGAAATCAAATGCCACCTCGAGACCCCGGGCTCCGAACTCCCCTTCAACGCCGTAGCCGTTCTCATGCGCCACGGCGGCTACTCCGAGCCCGAGGCCTTCCGCATCCTGTACGCCAAGCAGGCCGAGCTCGAGGCGGAGCACCTCCGCCAGCTCGACGCGCTCCGCGCACAGGAGGGCGGCCGACTGCCCGAGAACCAGGAGCTCTACGTCGAGAATGCGCAGCGCGCGGTCTGCGGCTCGGAGCTGTGGAGCGTGTATACCAGGCGGTACCCGTCCAAGGCGGACTTGCGGCAGCCCGAGGTGGAGTTTGTGGACGGGGCGTTTAGATATGTGGCTGACGGCGAGGGCGCCGGTGAGGAGAAGGTTGTGTCTGAGAGTGTGGAGTCGTTGCCGACTACTGAGATCGAGGACGAGTTCTCCTCGTCGGATGCGTCTCCCGGCTCGGTTGACCAGGCTATTTCGACACCGCCATCGACGACGTTCTGCAGCTGTGAAGATGAGGAGGAGCATATCGCCGACGTTAAGGAAGTATGCGAAGACGAGGCAGACGGTGTCCGGGACATGTCGGATATCTCCCAGAAGTCCAAGAAGAAGATCGACACCCTCCTTCCTGAAGGACCAGGACTCACCACCTATGCGTCTCGACTAGAGGCTGCTCCCGACCACGTGAGTTGACCGATCGAAGGTATTCATAAAGCGAAAGACAAACAGCTAACATATGTGTCCTCTTCACAGGCCGTCATCGCTCCAATCAAGTACCTGGCCACACTCCCCTCCAAAGGCGTCCGGGACACCTTCATCGACGCGCTCAACTGGTGGCTCGAGGTGCCCGAGGACTCGCTGCGCACCATCAAGACCATCATCAGCATGCTCCACGATTCATCTCTTATGTACGAGAACAACCCCTCTCATTCGCAATGACACGAAGACAGAAAGGCGCTGACATATGACAATCCAGTTTGGACGACATCGAGGACGACTCTACCCTGCGGCGAGGCAGCCCCGCGGCGCACATGATCTTCGGAACGGCGCAGTGCATCAACGCGGCGAACCACATCTTCGTCATGGTGCTCGCCGAGCTGCAGAAACTGCGCAGCCCGTTAAAGACGGCTATCCTCATCGGTACGTCCAGCATCGTTAGAGTGTTGAGAAGTACCAGCAACTAACACAAAAACTACAGAGGAGCTGGAAAGCCTTTTCGTCGGGCAGGCAGATGACCTGCACTGGAAATACCACGTCGACTGCCCCTCGACAGAGGACTACATGGAGATGATTGACAACAGTAAGTCGCCCTCCGCCACCACAAAACACACCCAGGTATCTTAACCAAACACCACAGAAACCGGCGGCCTCTTCCGTCTCTGCGTCAGACTCCTCCAAGCAGAGTCAACAAGAACCGAGTAAGCCACCCCGTTCTCTCCCTCCCTAATCATCCACTAACACCCCACCCAGCGTCCTCGACCTCGACCCGCGCCCCTTCGTCCGCCTACTAAGCCTCTTCTTCCAAATCCGCGACGACTACCAGAACCTCGTCTCCGACGCCTACGCCAAGCAGAAGGGCTTCGCCGAGGACCTCGACGAGGGCAAGATCTCGCTGCCCATCATCCTCACCCTGCAGCGCGCGCGCACGCGCCCCGAGATCATGGGCGTGCTCAAGCACAAGCAGCCCGGCCCGATGGCGATGGAGATGAAGCAGTACATCGTGAGGGAGATGGAGAAGTGCGGCGCGCTCGAGTCCACAAGGGAGCTGTTGCAGGGGATGCAGGAGGACTTGATCGCGGAGTTGAGGAGGTTGGAGGGCGACTTTGGGGCGAAGAATGCCACGTTGGAGTTGGTGTTGAGGAGGTTGTGGATTTCGTAGACTTCGGGTTTCAAGATAAGTTGTCGTGAAAAGGTTTTGCATGGTTGGAAAAATGGGTTATGGAGGCGTTTGTTTGGTTTTGGGATGGAATGCAATTGAATTCTTTAGTCAAGCGCCCTCGAAGCTGATGCTGACTACCGCGAGAACCAGGCGAGAGGCTCGCGGAGCCGTCATCTTCGCAACCTGTTGTAGGGTATTGGGGTCAGTCATCGGATCATGTCCAGAAAGGGACCGCCGGAGAACGTGACCAGTATCGATGATGGCCAAATAGAAATCAGCGAGTCAATGTCTCTTATAAAATGCAATCAATTACGCGATGCTCCGTTATGTGTCATCCGTTGCCTTGGCCGACAGAATTCGGCATGCCCATGAGAAACTCCAAGAGAGTCCTATTGACCAGAGAAGTATACCAATCTCCCACAATGAAACAATCCCATCCAACAATTAAGGTACCTGAAGGTGCGCTCGAAGCAGACTACTGGAAGAGCTTGCTGCCGTGGTACTTGACTTCCTTGGGATAGGCGGAGGCGACGACGGCATCCGTACGCTCGGGAAAGCCCTTGAACGAAACGGCGTACGAGGCGACAGAGTGCGCAACCAACTGATGAGAAGTTAGTCTCAGAACAAATTTGTCACCAGCCGAGATCATCTTACCTTGGTGTTGATCTCCCAAGCAGTCAAGTTCACGTTGCCGACATCATCGCAAAGCTGGTGGTAGCAAGGATCGTACCAGTCGCCAGCCTTGCCGCCGAACTGCTTGGCCTCCTCCTTCGTCTTGATGCCCTCAGCACCTGTTGCAATACCTCCACCAGGGATACCGTTGCGAATAAACGCATCGTAGTCGCTTCGGCCATCAAAAGGAATGAAGGTGTAGGGAAGGTCGTGTGCCTTGTACCAGTCAACGTACAAGTCGCGGAGCTCCTCGGAGCCGGTAGGGTTGACGGCGTTGGTGGCGTTGTAGACCTGGTAGGCGTAGTTGGGGCTGGCGAGCATGTCGTAGTCCATGAACAGGCGAATCTTCTGGTTCTCCTCGGGGCTGAGGACAGAGACGTAGTAATCGGAGCCAAGAAGGCCCTCCTCCTCGGCGGCCCACCAGGCAAAGCGAACACAGTTGTTGACGCTGAACTTGGTGAGTTGAGTGGCAATCTCCAGCAGAGTCAGACTGCCAGAGCCGTCGTCGTTGATGCCAGGGCCCTCGGTAACACTGTCGCTGTGGCCGCCGAGCATGACGCAGTTGTCAGGGTCGCCCTCAGTAGTCTGAGCCAGTATGTTGGTGGTCTGAATGGTGTTGACGACAGCGTCAATGTAGGCGATGGCGTCAACCTTGTCGCCCTTCTTAAGCTTGTCGATGATGGGCTGCGCATCATCAAGACCCAAGCCGAAGGTGGCGACATGGTCAGGAGAAGGGGTACCAAGCGTTCCGTGGACGGTCTCGCTCTCGTAGTTGTAGACGATGGCAGCAATCGCACCAGCCTTGCCGGCGTTCTCGCTCTTGGTGCCAAAGGGGCACGTGCCACGGAGAATCAAGGCAACGTTGCCGTCGACCTCGGCAGGGTAGTCGGACTCATTGCAGCCTTCGTTCTTGACGAGAACCAGGTCGCCGTGGACAGGTTCCTTGTTCTTGGTCGGCGGCGTCAGGGCAAAGGGCGACGCGGACTTGGGGATCTGGTCACCAATGACAAGACGGGACTCGAAGACATTGCCCGAGACGGCGGGGAAGGTCTGATTCCAGACCTTGTAGTAGTCGCCCAGCTTCTGGAGGTTGAAGTTGATGTAGTCCAACGTTCCGAGGTGACCTGTGTATCGTAAGCAAGAGAAGAGTGGAACGTGGGACGGCGGGGGCATGGCGTACCATCGCTGCCAATGACGCGCGTGGGGTGGTTGTACTCCTCCTCTCCCAGCTTTGCGATTTCGTACAGCTCCTTTGCGCGTGCGAGGAGGTTATCGGAGGAGATGGTGTCCTGCAGAGCCTCGGTCTCGACCAGAGGTCTCTTGGATGAAGATGTCGACGGCGATGTCGATGCAACAGGCGTGTCGTCGGCAATCAGCGGCGCTTGCTGGGCAAGTACCTGTTGGTCCTGCATATGCAGGGCGGCAGCGCCACCAAGCAGGGCCAAACCGGCCAATTGAAGTCGTCGTGCGCCCGCCATTGTGTAGCACTCTGTTCACGGACAAAACCTAGAAATGCAGAGATGATGTTGAGACGAGGTTGGGAGCTGTGACGGAGGGATGTGTCACAGACGTCAACACAAGAGCGAGAGAGACGGGTCAGAGACAGGCAGGTGGTCACACGGACACCACCCCGGAGCTGGGGCGAGCTGGGCTGGAGCTGTTGCGATAGACGACCGATATCGCGATATCGATATCGGTTAGTCATCCAGCCGAGGCGCAGCGGCTGGCCCCTGCTCGTTTCATCATCAGACAGCTCTTATCTTATCGCAGCTCGCCTGCTGGTTGCTGACATAATGTTCACTTCTGATAAGACATGGTCCCCTCGCTTCCCGACGCGATTACGTACGGGGTGCGTCGCTGGCGCAGGGAAGGCGCTTCAAGTGCAGATTGCGGCTGCCCCTGTGTTCCCCGGTCGTTCCCAATTTCCAGGGGCCAAGCCGCCCCCCAATTCTAAAATGCGCAGGTTTTCATAGGGGGAATCAGGACACTGTGGACCGGAAGCTGCTGACAATGGAACTGCTGGCCGCTGCTGCCGTTCCCCTCGGGTCCCGCATCCCTCGTCCACCACCTTTTTGGGGGCCGCATCCACATCCTGAACCAGCACCAAACCCGGCGGGACACCTTGGACTTGGGACGAAGACGAGGCACGATCCGTCTTCCGTCTCCCTTTTTTGTTTGTACTCTGTTCTCTTGAGTACCCGCCAGTCTACCGTCTGCATCCCCGTTGTGCAGAGCCAGCCATGAGATTGAGCTGGACATCACCATCGACGACCGTCCAGAATGGGTGATACAGGAGCTACCGGAGCTTGGGCGAGAGGTGCGTTTTTTTGCCCGTGGCCGTCGGACAGCTGGACTGCTTCCACGTGTAGAACTTGAGCTCCGGGACACCCGCGTGGTGCTAACTTGCTTTTCCCCGATTGACAGACGCCGCCTCGTGGGCCTCAATACCGACCGAATTCTTGCTCGCGGAGCTTTCGAAACGGCATGGCGGTGCGATGACGAGCGCCGAAGTCGTTGCCGGCGCTAATGCGACGAAGCCGCAATGCGGTTCTTCAAAGAAGGAGTCCTACGATACGCCGCTACACATCGGTGCCCTGATATTGATCCTGGCATTGAGCACGATATGTAAGTAGCTTTTCCCAGTGGCAGTCATGAATTGCGACTTTGGGGGCCTACAAACGAGGGCTCGCGTCTTGCGATTCTCGTCGTCGACGTGGCCCTCAAGGTTGCCAAGATCTAGGGAGCACCAGCTGACCTCGTTGTACCAGCATGCGGCATTCCTCTCCTCCCCCGGCGAACATCGAAAGGCCGACCTCAGAGCAGGATTATCTTCTACTGCCAGCACTTCGGAACCGGCGTCCTGCTCGCGACATCCTTCGTACATCTTCTCCCGACAGCCTTTACATCCCTTACCGATCCATGCCTTCCCGACATCTTCAACAAAGGCTACCCGCAGACGGCCGGTCTGGTAGCCATGATTGCCGCCTTGTCTGTCGTGGCCCTCGAGTCGTATCTGGCTACCCGTGGAGCTGGCCACTCCCATTCACATTCGCACGAGTACGAGTACTGGGACGAGGAGGACAACGAAGGTGCATCGGGTGGAGGCAGGCCGGCGGCTAGCAGTCTAGCCACGCGTAGAGGCGGCTCGCACCGTCCATCAGACATCAATCTCGATAACATGGAGTCGACCCAGGGGCTGATGGCCGGCGCCTCGCCTCTCCCGAGCTCCACGCCGACAAAGGCAAAAGCGAATTCACGGCTCGCAAACGAACGCGACAGCTTCGACGACGACGCATCCGATATCGACCTTGACATCGACGAACTCGATCCCGCGACTGCCGAGGGGCCCAGGCGCAGAAGCTCAGACGACCGTCCCAAGATCACGGTCACACCAGGCGCACCACAAGTCGTCACCGAAGAGGAGCAAAGCCGGCTGCTCCGACAATGTCTGCTCCTCGAGGGCGGCATTCTCTTCCATAGTGTCTTCATTGGCATGGCCATCTCCGTCGCTACAGGCCCGACATTCATCGTCTTCCTCATCGCCATCAGCTTCCACCAGACATTCGAGGGCCTCGCCCTCGGTAGCCGTATCGCCGCGATCCAGCTCCCTCGGTCCTCAATGCGACCTTGGCTCATGGTTCTTGCTTTCGGAGGCACAACACCGCTTGGACAACTCATTGGATTGATTGTCCATAACTTGTACGACCCAATGAGCCAAACGGGCTTGCTTATGGTGGGCTTCATGAATGCCATCTCGGCCGGTTTACTGTTATTCGCCGGGCTAGTGCAGCTCTTGGCAGAGGACTTTCTTTCAGAAAAGAGTTACAAGATACTCAACGGCAGGAAGAGACTTAATGCGTACCTGGCCGTCATTGGCGGTGCTTCGCTCATGGCTATCGTGGGCGCTTTTGCATAATGCGTCTATACCGAAAGAAGACAGATGGGTAGACTATACAGTTTAATCAAAGCGTTGCTCCGATTGCGTTTTTGGGCTTATCTAGCCTTGTGAACCGTTCCGATGAACTTTGCCATCGATTTGCATGATTGAGTTTGCATCCCCGGCTGTGCTCTTCTCCTGCCATGGCCTTATGTGGTGAGACCCGACGAAGCTGTCATCGGAGTAGTCTGTGATCAAGTTTCAGTGTTGACAGTGATGAGGTGGGCCTGATATTGATGCAGACATAAAAGGCTTTTCTTCTGTCTTCTTCTTTCCAGCTCTCAGAAGCAAATGAATGTAATCTTCCTCGTTTCTCTAAGGTTCGGCTTGCTGAATTTTCCCGAATGCGAGTGTCAAGTAATGGGAATAGCGTATGCATGGGGCGCCGCAACTCCTTGGCTATGGTTTGTGTAGTCTCCCTGCTGTCCCTCTCTTTCAGTCCGATCTTATTCGTAAGGAACACACGGAAGCCATCTACCAAATCATTGGGATTCATCTGTCAGTGGTTCGTGTGCTCGCTGCATAGACATCATAGGGAATGGATATAGATTTGCTACAAGTACGCAATCTTGCACCGAGCACACCTTCACTACAGCGGGAAAATTCAAGTCGCACTCGGTTTGCCAAATCAAAATCTTCTCTTTCTCTGGCCTGTACTCATATTTATAGCCAACGAGTTGCCAATATATATTCGTAACTTCATGACTTTCTTCCGCCACGTCATTCGTTTTACCAGGTGTGGAACGTACCAGAAAGAATACGTCGCGGTATCTCATTTCTGTGAAGACAATACTGGTTTTTCTTCTTGGCCATTCCTGGTGACCCAGCAGAGGCATTTCATTGAGTTCAAAGCTTATCCCGATGCCGTGTCACACTACCATTGATTGACAGGCCACGAACGCTATTGGACCCTTGGCGGTCGCTCATACGGAACGTTTCCTTCTGAAGACGAAGTATGACGGCGAAGTAATGGATGTCTTGAGAAGGGAAGTGAAGATTCCGTTTCTCGCATGTGATGGAATGTGAATTGACTATAATCTTCTCTGTTATAACCAATTCAACTGGCTCCAGCCTGTGCACTGTGGAGGCAGATATTTGGTCACCCGTCATCTCTCACATCAGTGAACTTCTTATATACAGATGACTCTGGGCTAGTAGTTGAGACGACAGCACGTCACAGGCAAATATAAATCAGGAAACAATACTTGGCGTCCGCTTTGCACCAAATCTTGCCCATCGCGGAGTTCAGGGTCAAGGCCCAGATGCCTTACAATCTTATGGAGCTCATAGGTTTAGGCATTGTCGCGGCTAGGTTCTGCGCAGCCGGCGAATTCGTCTCTTATTTGCTTCGATCTCATGAAGCCACTCTGTCTTGTACGATTGTCACCGTTCTATTCGGTGTACGAATAGACGCAATTAGTTCCAACTCCATCCTCAAAGCCCTCCCAAGCCAGGCAATCTATGATGGCATCGTGCCTCAGGTGGGCCAGTCCAAACCCTGACCTTTTGTACAGCCATGTTTTGAGAGACAAGCAGAGATGAGTGGGCAAATTTGAGAAGTAGCATAGTTGCCGCAATGTCTGACGCCCTTTAAATAGTTCTCGGCTGTCGCTGGAAGGCGGGTATAAGGTGTTGTTTTCCCGTGTCAATCCTGCTGTGATCAATCATATTCGAAGAACAAGGGAGCACGGGGCAGGATTGACTGAAAATTGCCCAAGCACCAAGTTTTCAAGTCGATCAAAAAACTCTAGGTCTCGTGCAGTTCGCGTCGCAAAAGACTCAGAGACACATTATTCTTACCTCGAACATGTGATGTAAACCTCGCAAGTCTTAAACAACCATCGTCCTCAGTCATGCCTCCCGGCTTATTTCAAACGTATGCTCGGGTGCTTGAGGATAGAATCACATGCATGTCTCTCATAATCAACCTTCAAATGTACTAGCACAGTCTTCCTTATGCCGGCATAGAATCAGAGGGACGTGTTCAGACAGCCGAACAGATTGATAACTTTGGGATATTATTTGTGGCCTAGCAAAAGCAGGCTGTGCTGATCTGTATGAATAGTTGACCCGTGTCGTGCTCTTAGCTCCATCTTTGAATTAAAACGGACTTCAGGAGGTTAATCCCAATCCATGCCAATGCAGTCGGCATTTGTAACGTTTGTGGTTTGCAACTGTCATAGGGGATTCGAACACTGTCACCAGGAAAACGTAAGAGAAGGTTCTATGAGACGGGTGCGACATTACGTTCTACATGCAGTCCTTCACCGTCTTATTCCTTTCTTCGTTTCAAAAATGCAATCATCAAGCGACGACAATGCCTCTAGCCGACAGTCGGTTCCCGGGACGGTCTTGGTAGAGGTTAACCTTGGAAGTCTCATGGCTTTCTTAAACGGCCGACCTGCATGAGGTTCCTCGGATGGCAATGGATCTAAGACTCCATCCCTTCGGAAGAAGAGATTTGTGGGGAGCACAAATTGCATCAGCAGTATGGCTCTTTTTATTCTTTCTATAAATGAATACCTTGGGGTGTTATAGTGACCCTGTGCAATTAGTTCGCTGAAGCATTGATAGCCAAACACATGATGCCTTCATTCCATCTTTGTAAGGGGCGCCCTTTAGCGGTTGCTTCTTGAAACAAACCAATTCCTCGCACGCCACTCTGGCTCTCGAGA
Source organism: Colletotrichum sp. SAR 10_66 (assembly GCA_028639655.1). NCBI lineage: Eukaryota > Fungi > Ascomycota > Sordariomycetes > Glomerellales > Glomerellaceae > Colletotrichum > Colletotrichum sp. SAR 10_66. The sequence goes on from JAQIUS010000190.1 coordinate 76,875, forward strand.
AGCACAGGTCACGACCTCGGCTAAGATATCTACTTCGATTCAGAAATCAGACAAGAGACTACCATTTGCGTTATATGTTGAGGTCGTACTTCAGATCCTCGGGCTTTTGTATCTTGATAACTTCTAAAATTAACCAGATACATAACAGCAGCCCCTGCACGTATCACGAGGCACCCCGCAGACAAGATTGTGGTGCTTGGAGAGTTTTATCAAGGCCCCCCAGTCCTATGCCCATCAGTCCCAGTTTCTTGAATCGTCTTGCGGACGGGACCTATCGCTATATGAACATCAAAGGTTCTCTTAGCGGTTTGCGTTCACCTCAGCCAAAGAAATCGCTTTTTGCCAGCGCGCCTGTGTGTACCAACACGCGTAAGAGTGTCAAGAAACCTGCAATGCTGTCTCACTTTTTTTTTCACAAAGTTACCCAGTCTTCTTCGGGCTTTCATCGTCCATCACCACTTTCGACCGCAGATTATTTGTTGCTCATACCAGTCAATCCGGAGCTGGTCTCTCGAGAACTCAAGTGGTGATATTATTTCAGACTTCTTTGCTAAAATGGCGACCATGGAAAACAATTGATCAGGTACAAAAGCGAAAGTACGGTTGTGTCAGAATTGACATTCACTGTCACCACCGAGAGCCTATGACTTGCATGGCCAAGCTGCATACTCTACCTATCAAATGCCAACTTCCCCACCTTCAATTTACATTAGTAACGCTGCTGCCTGGGACTCTCGGGCTACTTCATTCCCTGACGCCTATTTTTCTTCTAAGGCATTCTACTGCGACTCTCTTCCCGATTCTCGCAACTAGCTTCATTGTTCTTGCTCACGCCTACTTTTATTTACCATGTGCCGTCCGCCAGATTCCCCGTGTAACGACTCACAGCTGGGTGATGATGACTCAATTCGTGTGTTGGAGCTGCAGCCTGGTCAGCGAGACAGCCCCATTATAATACGACTCGTCGTTTACAACTTAACAAGCGCTCCGCCGTATGAAGCACTCTCCTATGCTTGGGGCAACCCAAACGAGACTGAGGCTATCCAGGTCGAGTCACCGTCAACCAGAAGTGGCCCGAACACACAGATACACGTCACAAAGAACTGTGTCGCGGCCCTCCGGCGGTTACGCTCTGTCGAGGCATCCAGGACACTTTGGGTAGACGCTATTTGCATCAACCAGGTGAATATTCCCGAGCGCAACCATCAATTGACCTTGATGACCCGGATTTACCATAACGCCTCACGCGTCATTGTCTATCTGGGCGAAAAAGGGCAGGAGGATGACAGCGACGCCGTCATGGAATGGATACAGGATCTACATGCTCCCTCCGATGCAGGGGAAACATCAGAGAAGCCCAGCAATGAAGTGATCCAAAGGCTCTTTGGACGCCGTTGGTTCAAACGTGTTTGGGTTATTCAAGAAATCAAAGTTGCCAGGGCAGCAATTGTCATTTGTGGAGAGAAGAGCGTCATTTGGGACGCTTTCGAGCAAGTGCCTGCCCACTTACTTGGCAATGCAGGATCATTGGTATCCCGCCGATTCTTTACCGCTAGTTCATGGCAACTACCGTACCCAGTCCGACTTTTACGATTACTGGAATCTACCAGAGAATTCGGTGCCACAGACGCTAGGGATAAGCTGTTTGCCATCTTGCCGCTATTGAATCAGGACACACAGCAGTACCTAGGCATCAGTTCGCCCGATTCCTTTAGTACCTCTGACTCATCCGATGACGACCAGCCGATCTTTCCCACCATCCGAGTCGACTATAGTCGTCCGACACCTGAGGTCTTCGCCCATCTTTCTCGGAAGTTGATAGACGTCATAGGCCTGAAGATGCTCCTAACTGTTGTCACTCCCACGACAATTCCAAATCTGCCTTCTTGGGCGACAGATTGGACGACAAACCTGGACCCTCGGGAGGTGCATAGGTTGAGCAGAATCAAATGTTTGAGGCACAGGGAACTTTCCCACGTGAACGACTTGAGGGACTGCACTAGTCCAGTCACATGGAGCTTCTCAGATTACGTTGGCTCTGACGGCCTGAAAAGCACTCAGCTGGAAGTTTCCGGCAACATGGGTGGAACCATACGCAAGCTTGGCGATGTATGTGACATTTATGAGGACATATTCCCACTGGAGCAGTGGGAGAGTTTATGCGACCCAATCCAGCGAAAAGCACCGTTCATTCAAGCCTTGGGAGGAGAACGCGGCATACACATCATACTTGGCGAAATTCGACGTTTGAATTCCAAGCAACTTCCAGGGAACATGGAAGTCTCTGGAGCAACGCATGCTTCAATCTCCGGCAAAATTGAGGATAGAGGAGAGGGAAAGTTGGTAGATATCCTGGCTTATCTACCCCCCAGTCTGAGGCACGCAGCTGAGGATTTGTTAAGGGAATGCCACAGTCGAAGGTTCTACGTCACGGAGACAGGACTGCTTGGACTGGCGCCGGAATCGGCGAGGATTGGTGACCAAGTGTTTGGAATGGATGGTTTCAGTCTGGGCAAACAACCCTTCGTCATCAGACCCGTGGGAAGTCAGTCTAAAGTCTTCCACCTAGTGGGTGCCTGTGCATCCGAGATATTGTTGCATGCAGCAACTGAACATGAGCACATAATCATACGCTAAACTTAAGGCAAACCAAGGGCTTTGTGTTGTTTACACATTCTTCCACTAAGGAGCATCGATGTGTAGTGATGGCTCTGCCCTAAGCTTCCTTTGCATCGAGTACCAATTCATTACGTGATTAGGTCGAGGAACCGAAGACACATAAAGTGCAACAGTTCTTTTATGCCAGCCACAGAAGTCAGATTTCAGAAGTTGTACAAGCAGCCCCGCATCAGGTCGCCACGTAGGTTGAGACGTCGTTTGTTCAAGAAATTCCTCCTATCAGCTGTTTTTAAACAAGTTAAGGATTCAACAAGGGAGGGATTGCCTGTAGAAATAGGGCTAAAGAAACAAATTAAGTTAGCGTATGTATATCTATTTCACCAATACCACTTCTGATTAGGAGTTTAGAGTAGTGAAAGCTCAACATTCAGTGTCTACGAAAGATCGCACTTGTAGCTACGTGATTCACGACGGATATTCATCCGGCTCATCTACAATTGACCCCGTCCGTTTCAATGCATTCGTACTCCCAGATTGCACAGTCAACTTGGTTCCTTCAGCCTGCAACGCTCTTTGGAAGCTAGATCTGAGCACCAGGACTTGGTTAATGTGCCTGACCTGTAACTTCTTCCCCTCAAATCTTGCTATGGTTCGAGCAGTGTTGACAGCGTTGGAAATCTCGCGCCCATTGATGCGGTGAGATACAAAGTTCTCGGAGGCATCATCCATATCGTTGAACTCGATCTCATCTGTCGGGACTTTCTGAAGGCACTGCAACCACATAAGTCGGCGCGTCTCGGCGTCTGGCGCCTTGTACCCAAGCGCCAAGTGAATGCGCGAGCTCATGGCTGCATCAAACGTGCGGAGTCGGTTTGTAGTTAGAAAGACGACGCCCGAGAAGTACTCCAATTGTTTCAGAAATACCGCGACAAGAGCATTGCGGCTCGCGTTGGCAGGGTTGTCCTCCCGCTTTTCAAGGAAGATATCGGCTTCATCGAGCAGCAGAACAGCCTTCCAAATGGTGGCATACTGCATCAGCCGCTGAAGCTCGCGCTCGAACATCATTGCGCTGGGAGGATATTCATTAGTATCAGCGGTTCGAAACAAGATGGCAGGAGAACCCACTTTTTCTCCTTGTTCAACTCTCCCAAAGAAGCTGGCAAGAGCGCTGTTTGCTTTGCCTCCGCCGCTAGCTCCGCAGTCAAGGTCTTGCCAGAACCAGGAGTTCCGTGAAGTAGCACAACCAGTCCTTTTCCCTTCTGCTCAGGCTGATTTCGCGGGTTGTCAGGGTATGCATGTGAAGCGACCAATGCCTGGATGACTAATTTCTGATCCTCTTCCAATATTAACGAGTTCCAGGCGTTGTTCACCCACTTGATGGGGTTGAGATGGTCGAGAAACAAGTGGCACCAGACCTTTCGGCTGAGAGCGAAGCCGAACACAAAAGGTGGGCACGTAAGAGGGTCGGGGTGATCAACCTTCTTGACAGATACCGAACTATTGTAATGATCATGGTGGAAGGTCTTCCTGTCGACTACGACCCTCCCAGACTCCTATGTATCGCCATATTAGCGGATGAGACGCTCATATATGAATAGTCCAGTTGCCACTCACAGTGTATGGAAGCCAAAGGTCTGGGTAGCGATCCATGTCGACTGAGTAATAGGAGTAAGGGGGCTCCTTCAAGTACTGAGCGATGCCATCATACGCTTCCACGGACACTTCTTTGTGCTGAAGAAATCTTCTGCCCCTGTCTTCCAGTCGGGCATCAAGGCTCTCATCATCAACGTATTTCCTGGGATAGATCGGAAGATCGGTTATGAACGCCGGGCTGTCACCCCCGAACTGCTGCTTCTGGAAGATAGTGATCTTGCGCGCAGTCTCGCCAACAATGGCGCCGTTGTAGTCTGTGTAGGTGCAGTGAACCTCTAGATATGGGCCAGCTGATGAGTTTTGCTCATAGGCAGTCTTGTGGCACACCAATATCCATGGGTGGTCAAGCACCTTGGTGTAAAGGAGGTTTCCTGGTCGGAAAAGAACCCATGCAGTAAGAAACGTGACCTGCTTCGTCTTCAGCATGTCCAGCAGTGCCTTACGATCTTCACCAAGCTCGTGTTCCATGAATTGAAGAAGCATGCCCAAGTGAACACGCATATCTGGGCTGTCCGTCTCTTCCCGATATGTTTCTAGCTCGTTCCAATAATGCACCAGCATCTGAAATGGACTCTGCAGTTCGAATGGCGACTTGAAGTCTGAGGCAACTGTAGGGTACTTCGGACCGACGACATCGTGAAAGGCCTGAAGGAGATGAGGCGAGTTCACCTTCAGCGTCACACTCTTGGGTTCTTCAGAGTTGTCCTTGTCGAATTTTCGATTGATGACAAGAGCATAGGAAGAGTCCTTGCTGGTTTCTTGTGCGTGAGGTGGAATTCCGAACGGATCAGTAAGAGTCTCAGTCGTGACTTTGCCGCCTTTCTTGTGGATAGCATGATAGGTTCTGAACTGTGGCCAGGAGCCAACACCATCTGCCGGTGACGCCATGCTGTTTTGTGAGGGGTGAGGGCTCTGGTTTAGAGAAAGCTCAGAATTGGTGTGTTCACATTGTTATGTCTTTTTTCATTCCTAACTTTCCACTTCATCTGTCACCGATGAACCGTCTCCCAGCCTGATCTTTCCTTGTTACATTGAGACGCATGGAGTCTCTGCAAACATTTCCATTAGTAGCAAAAACAGTCGAGTGGCCTGATTTGAAGCCCCGCATCAGGCTTGGCTGTAGCTGTCCTTGTTTATGATTTGCGTTGCTCGAGATGGTGTGTTTGATGAGGCTGCAATCATCCTTCCCGTCCTCCAATGCTTCGGTGTTATGGGTGTCACAGAGCCGACGTATTGCATGCTGGCAGTGCAGGCGACACCGAATACAGATTTGGAAACGCCATGACCTGGTCATTGGCCTGAATGTGACGATAACAACTATTCCCTTGCTACCTACATTCCTTACAACGTTTCATGCAGCTGACATGCGTCAAAGTCGGTCCATATGAAAAACGAGGCCACCAATGTGCAGTACTCGCGAACCTCCGGTCTCCTAAGTTGCTCCGCCCCGGCCGCCCCTCGTATTCTTGGTTTCCCGCTTGTCTACATCTTTCAAACAAATGGGTATCGGGTGCGTTTTCTCTCAAGAGCCTGTGACAGAAGGCTCTGTTTTCTTTCTCACCGCATCATCTTACTGACGCTTTTCTTCTCTAAGCACACGCATCAGATACATGGCTATCATGGATGTCTTGAAAAAGAACGTAGTCGTTGAAGTTCAACCCATTGACGTCCAACCCGTTGAAATCGACACAAACGATGGTTCTCCAGAAACCGCATTCGGCAGAGCTATTAGGCAGTTCTTCGGCAGTCTGCCGGAGAGGCACAGGAATGCCCCCGGGAATCCATTCTTGAAAGAGCTCGCTGCTATCGACCTGTCGAAGCAGTCAGCCCCATTGGCCCTCGACGGCACATCCTACGCACAGGAGTCTATGCAAAGTCTCACAGCCTGCATAGGGACTCTAGATGAAAAACGCAAGACGAAGCGCGGCCATCATCTAATGCTGAAGATAGCGCCCTTCCTGCAAAGATTCGAGCGTGTCTCAAAGGTCTTGGAGCCTTTAGGCCAAGCTGGTCCTATGGGAACTGGCGTCATTTTCTCGGGTACTCGAATCGTTCTGGAGTTGGCGATCGGGTTCCACGAGTACTTTGAGGACCTCGTGGATGCTCTCGCCGATATTGCCGATTACTTCATCGTCTATGAGATGTATGGGAAGACATTTCACGACTTGCCAGAGTTCCAAGACCAACTAGTCCACTCCTACACGACAATAATCAACTTCTGGTACACAGCGTCCAAGCGACTTCTCAAAACATCACTGAGAATGATGGATCCCTTCGCGTCACTGAACGAAGAGATGAAGCAAACCAAGGCAGCGCTTGAGAAGAACAGCAATGCCATTCACAAGCTCGCGGCGGCACACCACATCTTTCGATCGCAGCAGAACAGAGAGCAACAGCAAAAAGATGGTATTCGCCAGTGGATACTAGGAGGGCAGGCTGAACAGATCGATGTCCGGTCTGATTTGGATGATCGATTGCGTGCTCGGCACCCGGGTACCTGCGAATGGATTTTTGAGGACGCCCGTTTTGTCAAGTGGCGAGATTCGAAGAAGAAGTCCGTTCTATGGTACAATGCTGAGGCAGGGTCAGGCAAAAGTGTCTTGACTTCGGCCATCATCAGCCACCTTGAACAGAGACGAGATAAGGTCGCATATTTCTTCTTCTCCTTTAGTGACGACCTGCGAAAACACGCGATCCACGGCTTCAGGTCCCTGATAATCCAGCTGATGAATCTTCTATCACCAAAGCTGACTGACCGCTTTCTGGATATCTGTCTGAATGAGAAGAACTACACGCAGGCCCTCACCAACGTTAACACCGCTGCACAGCTTGTCCACGAATTAGTCAAGGCACACGAAGTTTTCGTGGTGATTGACGGACTTGACGAGTGCGTCGACATGGACTTGCCATGCGACGAGCAACCCGGAAAGCGCAGACACGACATGCTTGAGGATCTTGTCAAAATGGTCCAACAAGAAACATATGGTAGCGACAGGTGGCTATTTACCAGCCGAAGGAAGCATTCCAGAATCCGTCGAGCCATGGATCAGGTCAATGCAGTGTCAATTGAGGCTGATTCAGCACTTATTGCCAAAGACATACAGGCATATCTCAACGGAAGCATTGAGAAGTATCGCTTGTCCAATACAGGGACAGATGATAGCTTCTTATACGCTACATTCTTGTGCAGCACATTCAACAGCGGGCAATGTCTTGCGGGGATTGACAAAGACCTTCAAAACTTCCCCACCAGCTTGAACGGGTACTTCAACCGGTCCCTGGAGAGGATCGCCGAACGCCGCAAGTCGAAACAAGAATTTGCTCGGTCGGTGCCGTTCCTCTATGCCATAGCACGTTTGCTTGCCCATAATTACTGACGTATCTTGATAGTCGTCTGTTTCTGCTCTTGGTCACATCGCACCAGTCTCTCACTCTCGACGAAGTCATTGATGCACTTTCCGTGGACCAAGAGAGGACTCATTACAGCAGATACAACGTGCCGAGTGATGCTAGAGAACTCATCGAGGATCTGTGCGGACCACTTGTGAATTGCGACCCTGTCGTCAAGTTTTCACACAAGTCTGTTCGGGACTACCTCCAACAGGACCCCACAGATGGCGAAAACATCAACGAACGCCTTCACAAGTTTTTCGTTCACGACAGCCACGCAGCCGACACCGAGCTTGGCTTGGATTGCCTGGCTTATCTCATGTACGATCGGTATGAGCAATTTCAAGATATTGACCATCTGCTGGATAGCAGATCTAAGGAGCACTCGTTTCTTCGGTATGCGTCGACTTTCTGGTTTCAGCACCTGTTTTCTATCCAGCCGGATGCAGCAGTCCGTCGGCGCGTTGAACGCTTTCTCAAGAGCAAGGCGTTTTGGACCTGCCTGTCTGTTCAAAGTCGAGTAGCCCCTTTTCTTTTCGGGTTCTACGCTCACCGCGAAACCGGGTCCTTCCGAATGGACATCAGAGGGCACACATACATCAGAGGTGACCAGTTCGGTGTCCCGCTGCCTGGGTGGCTTGACGGACCGTCGAAGTACCTGGACCAGTCCTTCTGGTGTTTCGTCAGGGAATGGAGAGAGGTTCTGGTGACCTCTCCAGCGGGTTTGAAGTATTGCTACCCACTGAGGTCCTTCCCTGAGGGCAAGTCCTGCTACCTGACCCCTCTTCAAGAGGCCGAGGCTTCAGACTCCGAGACTTCAAATCAGTTGCAGGTAAAAGTCGCCAACTTGGAAGAGGTTCCCTCATTGGGCTGCATGGTGGGCATGTTTGCCTTTGACCTCCACTTCCGGACGGGAGCCTCGGTCAGTTTACTTTTCCGCAGACGCGATGACCCTAGAACCGTTCTTCGACAGGTTCACATGCCCATATATCGACACAAATCGAAGGATGTAGAGCCGCAAAAGCACGAGGTTCCTGTCGCAGACAGCAACGACCTCTTCACTTACTTCATCTTGCACAAACCGGACGGTTTGGAGACGTGGTACATCAACTCGGAAACCTTGCAACTAGGGAGACTCCTAATGCCCCAGCCCGAGGCAACATCACGGCCTTCAACATTGCTGGGTCGACGACCACAGAGCCATCCCAGTACCAGATGGAGTCTTGTTGACACAAGCACCATATCGAGTGCTTCGGGCTTGTCCGTTCGTATGCTTCGTCTTGATCGAGTGGGTTGCGGCTCACCTGATGATCCCAAGGAGGACAATGATGCTGAAAGCAGCGACGATAGTTCTGTTTCGTCAGACGCAAGTTCCATCGCCGATGAAGTACAGTCGGTACCCAACACCCATGAAACGGAACACGGTGGTTACGTCGTTCCAGAAGAACACACAAAGTGCTTGGCATTCATCTGTTCTGAAAGGCCGCCAATTTTCCTCAGTTGGGCTGGAATCTCGTACTGGGACAACGTCGCTCCCGCCATGCACCCAAAATTGCCGTTGATTGCCCTGACGCATTCTTCAACGCACTTGTTACTCGTAAATGTCGAGACAGGTGATAGTCAGGAGACAACCTTCCCCCTGTTTTCTGAAATTGCGGATACTTCAACTGCTTCAGAGACTCCATCTGTCCAGTCAAGAGGTAATGCTCCTAGCTCAACCAAGCCCTCTGCCTCACTAGTTTGCTGAAAATTTAGTAGAAATCCGTTTCTCTCCTTGTGGCGAGTACTTGCATCTCGTCCTGATTCTGTTCTTCGATCTCGGACACTGCACTCGGTGTATCGTCAAGCTGCAGACGTTCCAGTTCACACCGGACCAGACCGACAGGCTCCAATCACTGGATTCGCAAAGCTGCACTTTTATCATTCAAGATCCGCTGTATCAGATGGCTCCTCCTCTGGCACTTACGAGTTGGACAGATGATCACGTTGTTATCGCACTGCCCCCACTCACCTGCGATCCCAAAGTCCTCAAGATTGATCTCCCAAACAACGTCGTCGAAGACAAGGATGTCACTAATCGGATATTCACAATGCGAGAGCAGATTCACTTTCCGACTTCGACTCCGGAAAGAGGTCCTTGTTTGAAGTACTGGCGCAAGAAAGACGGGTCGGAAAGCCTGTATCTTGCGCTCGGCCCAGTCCTTCCTGCCCCTGGAGGAGACGAGATTGGCGAGCAAGGAGGAGATGAGCCTGTCACTCTTCCATGTCATTTGAGTCCACCGATTGTTCTCCGATGGAAGTTTCCCCATCAGAACGGCTGGAGAGCCTGGGATGTCGAAGTTGACCAGAAGCCGTCTGAGGAGATTGAGAAGCAGAATGTTTTCGGCAGGCTGAGGGGAAGCTTCGTGGATGGTCAGCAACCCTTTACAGTTCCTGTTCGCTGTGGTATGAATGTGAACCGAAAAGGTGTTCTTACTTGCGGTTAGGTCGTGACGTTGGTTGTGAGGAACTCGCAACAAATTTCCTTCATACGTTCTCATAGCAGCTCACCGTGCGCGGGTACATTCTGTTGACTGCCACTGGGCATCATTCTTTTTGCTGAGATGACTTCCATAGCTACGAAACAATACTGAATGCAAAAGAGCTCTCCAGCGTCCGTTGTCTTGTCTAGTCTCAAGTCTTCTGTCTGATGATACATGCCCAGGAATGCCCTGAGTGAAACAAAGACACGGAGATAGAGTAGAAAGCCGTCTAGCCTTCTCTGATAGAAGGCCGGGCAGCTGTGACTCGTGAAATCCCATAGGTGCCATCTCTACGCCCCTCTCCTATCCCCTCATTGCCGTCCTTCGCTTCGTTGCCCCTTCCCTCTTTCCTCCTCACATGCAACGTTACCCACTCTAATGCCGTTCAGCTGAGGTGTCTTGGGTGTCTTGCATTTGGATGCATCTATCGTGAGGCTATTGGCCCGTGATTTGCAGCTCGCGAACACTTATGGAACTGCCTGCATGTGCCGCCTGCATGTTCTGTCTACGTGTTCGCGTCCCACTCGAGCCACCTGCCCGAAAGTGAAGTGCATTTACGACCTCGGCTTGGAATAAAAGTACCTTATGCGATTTCAAGGTATGCCAAGGTCTCGCTCAGCTATCTGCACCTAAGGAGCCCAGAAGTGATCGGGAGCTGTAAAAGTTCGTTCACTCCAAGTAAATGTGACAAGCATTTTGAGTTCATGAAGGCTCTACCAGCCAATCGGGGATTGAGGCGAACTGGCCCAGCGAGCCTACCGATGAAGCGACAGCTACCATCCGGTGATGCGGAGACTCCCGAAAAGGTCGCATATCAACACCCTCAAGTGAGCTGCGACGTCGCCTAGAGCAAGAAACACCCATCTTGATGCCATCTCTCGAATAGGCTCATTTAAGCACCGCTCCCGTCGGGAGCCCCCTGCAGCAACAGGGCTGAAAGAAGGTGTCAAGTCAGGTACCAAGAGCAGCAGATCTGATAAGGCTGTCGGGATCACCGAATGAGAGAGTGAGAAAGAAAGCTTCATGAAACGCCGCGCCATTCAGTTGCAGAGCATGAATGAAGTGGGAGCCTACGCGTCGCGTCTCATCAGCGTGGCAGGGATGCGGGGGTCATCTAGGCGGGCTCTCAGTCATGGGCTGGCTCATGTGTGTTGACAGCTTCAATCTCTCAATCTCATCTCATGTAAACAACTCTCAGTGTGAAACCGTTTGACAAGCTGTCACTCGTGGTCTTCAAAAAATGCTATGAGCATGGTTTCAATATGAAGGACCGAAAATCATATTTAGATCACCGCGCATCCCTCTCAGGATTCTCAGGACCAAACGACGTGTGGGAAACGGGCGATCATCAATGTTAAACTCAAACCTGCCGATTTGCCGCGTCGCTTATCGAGGCACAGCCGGTATTACCTCAGTAAAGCAGCAGGAAAAAGGGGGCAGGAGTCGCTGAATTTCTTAAAAGGATCGCGGCAGGAAAGTGGGGTACGTATCATCTCATGTCATCCCTGGCCGCCCTCCGTCCTTTCACCTTAAATTTTTCAACCACACAGCAGCGACACCACCACCCACCACCACCCGCCAAGGCTGAATGGAACATGCCGGCGCCGCTTTTAAGTGGATTACAAATCCGCACGTTGGTTTGTACTTTTGATGCGCCCCTGCTGCTGCTCAATCTCGACTGCACTGCCGCGGAACCTAACTGCGGACTGCAGAGTTGGACCTGAACCCCTTCCAGCCGTCAAGCCGCGCCTACGCTGCCGCCACCGCCGCCGCATGGTCCGACGACGTTGTTGACGACAACCTGACCAACCATACGCACCTGAATTAGGAGCTTGCAGTGCCCGGAGAGACGCAGGTTCTCATAGCGACGCCTCGTCTCACTCTCTCTCATCTCTCTCATCGATGACATATCCACACCACCACCTCATCTAACCATCAGAACGACGACGACGAAGACGACGAACCGCTGCCCGTCATGTTCTCCCGCAATAAGGACCCCTCCCACATGTCATCGCTCACCGGCCTCCGGTCGCGCTTCAAGAACAGCATGTCCTCCTCCGCCAAGATCCGCTCCTCCGAGGGCTGCTGGACATGCCGCCTGCGCCGCAAGAAGTGCGACGAGGCCCGCCCCGTCTGCGAGGGCTGCGCGCAGCTCGAAATCACCTGCCACTACTCGGAGACGAAGCCCGACTGGATGGACGGGGGCGAGCGCCAGAAGGAGATGGCCGACCACCTCAAGAAGCAGGTCAAGGTCCAGGCCAACAACCGCCGCGAGCGCAAGTATCTCCAGTCCCTCGACGTCGACGCGGGGGTTGGTGGTCACCAGCACCGTCATGACGACTCGGACCCCGACCTCATCCCCCCTGTCCCGGCCCTCAGCGCCGACGGGGGCTCATCAAAAGAGACAAACTCAACCTCGCCGTCGACCGTCCACGACACCCCCGGCGACGCCTCCAGCCCGTATCACATGGAAACCGTAAAATCCTCAATCTCCGAGATCGCTCCCGGCGCATCTCCGAACCACGCCCGGCAACACACCCCGGACTGGAACGCATCCACCCACTCCAGCCCGCCCGCCGCCGCCGCACCGCATTCACAACCGGCACACTCACCGGCACCGGTCCTCGCCCCGGACCTCAACCCCACAACCCCCTTCCCCGACGACGCCAACCTCGGCTTCATCATGATCTACCTCGACTACGTCTTCCCCTTCCTCTTCCCCTTCTACAAGCCCGCCCTCCTCGAGGGCGGCCGCGGCTGGCTCCTCAACGTCCTCAACCACAACAAGGCCCTCTACCACACCGCCCTCTCCCTCTCCTCCCACTTCTTCGGCGTCGTCCTCAACGGCGCCCAGGTTGAGCACACCCCCTGCCGCATCCGCTCCGTCGCCTCCCTCCAGCACCAGCTCGACCTCGCCCTCAAGGAGCTCCGCGCCGACATGGCTCTCATCAACGAGGCCGGCGACCCCTCCACCCAGCTCCAGCAGTCCTGCCGCGTCCTCGAGTCCATCGTCCAGCTCCTCGTCTTCGACGTCACCCTCGCCTCAAACGACCACTGGCAGATGCACCTCGACGCCGCCACCATCGTCTTCACCCAGATCCTCCCTACCACCGACGCCTGGGACGCCACCATGCAGCAGATGGCCATCCCCCTCCTCCAGGGCGTCAACTTCCCCCCGGGCTCCCACAAGCCCTGGTCCTCCGACCAGGCCGCCCTCCGCTTTTTTACAGCTTCCCTCCTCTACTTCGACATCATCTCCGCCACCGCCCTCGAGCGCCCGCCGCGCCTCCAGGGCTACCACGCCTACCTCCTCTCCCCGCGCAAGGAGTCCGCCACCTGCCTCGAGCAGGAGCCCCGCCTCCGCCTCGAGGAGTACTTCGGCTGCCAGTCCTGGGTCCTCCAGCTCATCGGCGAGATCGCCGCCCTCGACGCCTGGAAGAAGGAAACCCGCCGCGCCGGCTCCCTCTCCATGACCCACCTCGTCTCCCGCGCCGGCTGCCTCGAGCTCGCCCTGCGCGAGGGGATAGCCTGCATGGACAACGCCTGCCCGCAGCTGCTCGGCTCCTCCGAGCTCGCCTGCGCCGCCGGCTCCTGCGCCCTCACCGACGCCAACCGCCCGCCGCCGCACCCCACCCACGCCGACACCACCCGCCTCCCGCCCGACCCGCTGACCCTCTACCAGAGCGAGCAGGTCCGCGACACCCGCTCCGCCGCCCTGATCCACACCAAGATCTGGGCCTACGCCGCGCTGACGTACCTCTCCACCGTCGTCTCCGGCTGGCAGCCCTCCTGCCCCGAGACCGCCACCAGCGTCACCGCCACCATCGAGCTGCTCGACTCGCTGCACTCCCCCGTGTGCCTGCGCACCGTCGTCTGGCCCTTTTGCGTGATCGGCTGCCTCGCGACGCCCGCGCAGGAGCACATGTTCCGCGAGATGGTCGGCAAGATGGGCGCGCTGGAGGTGTTTGGGAGCATCCGCGCCGCGCTGGGGGTGATGGAGAACGTGTGGGCGGGGCGGGATAACATCGACGAGACGTGGGATCTGGCGGCGTGTTTCAAGGTCCTCGGACACCCTGTGCTGTTGACGTAATTCTTCGACTGGTCTGGCGTTGATGTTTTATTTTTGAAAAAGATGTTATGAGGATACCAAATGTACATGTCTTTCACTTCCAGGCGTTTTGGATCTCAGCATCGGTGCCGGAACGGCATCCGTTTGCTCGGCTTTTTCCATGATTAGTTTCAACCGCATCACTTTGCATATAACAAGAAGCTCTTTTCCCGGGTTTAATTTTTCATTTTTATTAAATGACGGGCATCAATCCCGCATGTTCCTGAACGCCATCGTAACAAAAGTGCCAAACCAAATCTATCTACGCAGTAGACATTACCCATTTCCCAAGTGTACCCAATGCCCCCAAAGCAATCTGAATTATCCCAAACCCCAATTTTTGTGTTTGTCCAATCAAACCTTCCTAGAAGCAGCCCTCATAAGACTCTTCTTCCTCTCCTGCTCCAACAGCCCCAGATCCCACCACCCATCAATGAAATGCATAATCGTCCGCCTCTTCGACTTGGCCCTCTCCAAGGGCGACTTCGGAGTAGTAGGCGAGAGCGAAACCCCCTTGTCCTTGGGCGACACCGGCGACAACAAGCCCAAGCCCCCCTTATCCTTCGTAGACACCGGAGACAACAGTCCCCGGAAACCCCTCTCCTTGGGAGAAGGGACAGCAGCAGCAACAGGCGAGACCGTCTCGGGCAGCACAGGCAACGGCTGCACCGCCACCCGTCCCTCGACAATCTTCACCTTCCGAACCGGCGCCGTGGGAGGCGGCGGGAACGACGGCCTCTGGGCAAACGACCCCAGCGGCTTGACGAACTCCCTCTGGTGCTCCGAGTCGGAGTCCGAAGAGGAGGAGTAGTCGTCATACACACCACGGGTCTTCTTCCCCAGCGCCGCGGTCCCCAATGCCGTCGCCGCCCTGCCCCCTCCCCCGCGCACCTCCCTGATCGGGGGCGGGGGGAAGTAGACAGGCGCAGCGGCGGCATTGTAGCAGCCGCGCCCCTCACGGCCGCACCTTCAGTTCTCAATGTCCTTCGGGGCGGAGACGACCTTGAGGCGGCGCCAGAGGCAGACGGCGGTGATGGCGGAGAAGGCGAAGAGCACGCACAGCGCGATGGAGAGGCCCCAGACGGCCTTGACGGCGTAGCAGGTGCGCTGGTCGGCGCCGACCCAGATGAAGTAGTTGAGGGTGGAGGAGGCGCCCGAGTTGGCGATGACGGAGGTCATGAAGGTGGCGGTGCTGCCGGAGGAGGGGAGGGCGGCGCAGTTGAGGTAGGAGAGGGGCTTGCCGAGGGTGCAGGCGACGACGATGACGGCGACGAGCAGCATGGAGTCGAGGGCCGTGGCGAGGAGGAGCGGGAGGAGGGAGTCGTAGTAGAGGATGTAGGAGATGACGATGTAGAGGGTTGCGATGCAGGACTGTTTTGGTGGTGGTGTTAGTGGGCGGGGAGAGGCCATGCGGGGGAGAGGAGGACTTACAACTACCAGAGTCCCGATCAGGACGCTCGGGCTCGAGGCGTCGGCGGCGTTGATTTCGGAGATGAAGTTGCTCGTCATGCCGATGATGGCGATCAGGCTGGCGAACTGCATCGCGCGCATGGCAGTGAAGGTGTGCCCGAGGGCGCCGAGCTGCGGGGCCGAAGGCATCTTGCGGAGGGAGGCGGGAGTGACGAGGGAGAGCTTCGGGCGTTGGTGGAGGGCCGTGCGGGTCGGGAAACGGCGCGGCGGGAAGGGGATGCAGGCGGCGGCGGCGGAGGGGGTTGAGGAGGTAATTTTGAAGGTATTTGGTGAAAGTCGCGTTGTGTTGCGACTTATGTTAATGTGTTAAATAAGTGAAAATGACGTGTTCGAAATGACTGAGATAATTTTCGTGAGGTGCGTTTTCGGCGTCTTGACGAAAGAGAGAGTCGTTGGTTGTTGTGTCGAGTCTTTGCTTCGTTTCGATTCGTTCTTCGTGAATGAAAGATGGCTGATAAGTGTCGAAGGAAAATCCGAATTGAAACCGAGAGACCCAGAGATAGGAAATTGACCTAGGAAAGAGAGTCAAGGAAAAAAAGAGAGAGAAAAAGGAAAAAGAAAGAAGACCTTGTTCTGTGATGATTGTTTGATGCTGATGATGAGAGGAGAGAGGAGACTGGCTGACTCCGGATGGCATCAGTCTGCTTTATACATCTTGGACATCGACACTCGATCACTCAAGACCTCAGGCCCAGACTCTCCAGCCCTGCTTGTTGATGCGGTGGTGTGTTGGTGCATGCATTGTTGTTCGTTGCCCCAACAGGCCGGCGTTGCTAATTCCAGCAGACGCGTTCTAGCCTCTCTTGACTCCAAGAGATGGATCCCAGACCCGTGCCGTACGGTACCTGCATACGCAGGATAGACGGGGACCTTGGACCGGACCACAGACGACCCTGCGGTGCCCTGCGGAGGACGAAGTGCAGTTCGGCTAGGTATGATGAGCCGCCGGGGTGGACCAATGATATGTCCGGACCGGGGGTGCGGTGCGGCGCTTAGCGGTGGAGAGAACTGAGAGCAGGTTGGACAAGCGACGCGGTTACGACGGCCACCTACATTGCCTGCCCTACCTTGAAATTTCAATCCATGACGCCAAATCTATGGATGTCTTGGTATCCGAGCAAAAATAAGGAAAGATAACGGGTCGCCCTGGTGGAGAGGTAATAGGCGCGTCCAATGGCACGTCGAACCAGCCATGGGCCACACCACCACCGCGTCTGTTTCGACCACTGCAGCCGGGCAGCCGGGGTTGATTGGGTCTGCTTGCACCCGGAGACTATGGCCTCGGCCTAGCTTTAGCTTTCGGTGGAGTCATGATCTTCGGACCTGCCTCTCTGCCCGGCTCTGCAGAGATAAAGGGCCGTCATCGAAGCCGCTGTGGGACCACGGGCTGGAGGCTGAGGCGCCTGTTCATACAGCCCATCGCGAATGCAACGATTCAACACCTGAAACGGCCTGGCGGCTGGCGGCCCGGCCGCATGTCTTAGCTGGGGAATGGTTCATTCAGAAGGCCTCTTTCCTGGGCCGTTGGGACTGATGTATGCAGCCAAGATTAGATGGGAGGTGGTGTCCTTCGTAGAGCCTCATGCCCGGGAAGCCAGCCATTGGCTCCGAGTAGGCAACGCGTTGCTTTGATCGGCTTGCTCTATGTTGGGAACTTGCATTGAAAGGCTCATGGATGAACGTGTTGGTGGTCTGGACTTGGTTCGATCGTCTCCCCACCTGCATCGGAGTGTGGGCGCATGAGGCTGCTTGTCGGCCGCAGAGGCTGTGAGGTCCTGTAATTGTAATGCCCGAGTCAACAAACGCATGAGTCTCTAGACGCGTTAGACGTGGGCTGCTTTCCCGCCCGGTGATGTCACAATGTGAAAAGTCAGGAGACGAATGGATCGGTAGTGATTCGCTTTGAAATTCAGTTAGATGTTCATATGTTGCAGTCTTTTGCGCGCCAGTACGCCCTGTCTAGCAGCCTACCGGCATGTTGCCTTCTTCACCTCACCTAGCGGCCTCTCTTCTTCTTCAACAACAGGCCAGGTGCCGCGAAAAGACTTTTCTCCCCGTCTCCGTCATTATGTTTGCTTAACCGAGCAAGTCGTCCAGGCCGTGGTTGCCGCCAGAGGAAGACCCGGCAGCAGGCTTGGGAGTAGAGGATGCTGCCGCGGGGGCTCCCCAGATACCAGCACTGCTCTTCTCCTTGGCGAGCTGTCCCATGGCAGGGCCAGCAGTGGGAGTGCTCGTCTTCTTCACACCAACACTAGCCTGAGACCAGAGGGCACCGAAAGCATCGCCTCCAGCAGCTGCGGGCTTGGCAGCAGGAGTCGACGCAGGCTTCGACGCAGCCATGGGGGAAGCGGCGCCAAACGAGCCTCCCGTGTTTTGAGCAGCAGGCCCGGACTGGACAGAGCCAAAGTAGTTGGGCCCTGAGGGCTGGTAGCCAGAGGGCTTGGGGACCTGAGCCGCAGGCGACGCCACAGCCGGAGTGCTGAAGGCAGAGTAGTTGGCGCCGCTCGGGGCTGGAGACATGGATGACATGCTGACCATATTGCCAATGTTGGCCTGCTGCGGCGCAGATACAGGCTGAGGGGCGGCAAACGTAGTGGCAGAGGTAGCGGTCATCACGGGAGGGGACAGAGGTGTAGCTGAGGCGGCAGCAGGGGCAGGGGTGGCGGACTGGAAATCGTCGAACTCGTCGTCGTCGTTAGCGGCAGCGGGAGCTGCGGACAAAGAAGCCAAGCCGGAGCCATTGGAAGCTGTCGGCGCAACGGGGGCCGGCATCGAGGATGGCGCCGGGTCGTCAAAGGAGAAGAGGTCAACTTCCGGCTCCTTCTTCTTGGGGGGCTCGGCCTTGGGTGCGGCCGCACGCTCGGGTCTCTTGGACCGAGACGCCGAGGAGCTGGCTGCTGGCCTGTCGGCAGGGTCGTCAAACTCATCGTACTCCTCAAACTTGTCGCCGTGTGCCTGTGTCCTTCCATAGTCGTTGCTCTCCTGTCCACCAAAGCCGCCACCGTCGCCGTAGACACCTCCAGAGTATCCGCCGTAGCCACCCGACTCGCTGCCGAAACCGCCGTATCGACTGCCGCTGCCGCTCGAGAAACCTCCACCGAGACCCATGCCACCCTCAACACCAGTGTACTTGTTCTTGGTCGCGCGCGCCTTCTTGCGCTCCGATCGAATTCGTTCGACATCGCCCAGGAGCTCGGCCAGCTCCTTGGCGCGGTTTCGCACATTGATTCCCTGGTCCTTGCCGTTCTGGTCGATGAAGTGAAACTGGCGCAGCATCTTGAGCAGTGTGATGTGGCCACGGGCGTCGTCAATGACACGCTCGGAGCCATGCTTGATGAGGAATTCGAGAAGCTGAAGGGCCTTGTAGATTTGTCGCCACTCCTCGGCGGACTTTTCTGTGAATCGGCGGTAAATCATGGGCATGATCTCGTTGAGGGTAGCGCTTGAGGACGTTAGCGGCGCGTACTGGGGTGGGTTGATTGTGGTGATGTACTAATTGAAGGTGCCGTTCGCGATCTCCTGCATGATGCTGGAGGATGCGCCCCAAGGTTCGTTGTTGGTGGCTTCGCGAACCTGTACATGTCAGATGGCGTTTGCCATTGTCCGGTTGATGCCACAAACCTTAGCCTCCATTTCTGTGTAGTTCATTACAGCTAGTAGACGGTCAGCACCTAAGGCCCGGGGTCATCGCGATCGGGATAGCTGTCTTTACCATTTTGGACCTTACGGACACCGGCCTTGACGTCGTACAGGGTCAGGTTGGAAACCTGGTCTTTGAGCTGGTTCCAATCCATGGCGGCGGAAATAGCAGCAGCGAATAAGGAGATTGACGATGGCAACAGAGAGCTGGCAGACGGCGCTGTCGAAATGCAAGATGTTTCCCCTGGTGTTCTTTGTGACGACGTTTCAAAGCGAGATGCGCGGCTGCAAGCAGTCCTGGCCACCCTGGAACTTTCAGGCTCAGGCTCAGGTCGGCCTCGGACGGCGCGGCGGCAGGGGGGTACGTACCTCGACTAATTGGCAGTGGTCCTTCCAATGAGATTGAATCAGCCTGAAGAGGGAAAAGGAAAGGGGCGACGGGTAGGAATCACGTGTGATGAGGTAAGCAAGCATCCGCGGGAAAGTGCAGTGAGGAAAGCGCAGATTGGAAAGAGGGAAGGAAGCAGCTCTCCCCCAGTCAGGCCGACGGGGATGTTGCGTCGGAAAAGCTGCGGTTTGGCTGAGGTGCAGCTCGATCCGGAACAGCCAGTGTTTCTCGACGCGTTATTCTCAGGACATATTGCGTATTTTTGCTCAATTAGGTTTCAGCTCCTTCCAATTCGATGATGAGGAAGAAGAGGAGATGACAGTGCAGAATCAGAGTTCTTGCCTCAAAGGCTGCGGCAGGTTGCAGGGCGGACACGAACTGACAGCTGAAGGAAGAGCTGCCTCTTGCCGCGTCTCCAGCTTAGGAGCTGTCGTGGCTTCCTTCCCGCTGCCGGCAGAGCTCCGAGTGCCCACAAGGGAGCTGCCACGGCGGCTGCCACCTGAGAGGCCAAGACCGTGCCCAATGGCTGCCATTCGCCAGCTGTCAGCTACTGGCCGCCATCTGCCAAGCTGAGACTCGTCCCTCTAGTCGGTGCAGGTCGTTCCTCAGGCTGCCCGCGCTGGCGTGCCGTGCCGTTGGTCCCTGACCTCACCAAAACTTTTTTCCCCGGGAGCACCACGTAGAAAGACAGATTCTTCTCCATCAGCAGCATCAGGTCTTCGTCTCTTGTTCCTGTGTATCACCAATCTCCATCTCTTCGCTTCTGTACCTGTACCATTTCCAAACGTGTAGTCCTGCTCATTGAGGTATGTGGAATGGTTCTTTTCGTCGTCTCGCAGCGTTTTCTTCTCAAAGCTCCCATTTGCACATAAAGCTCCCAAGCACACAAAATTCAGAGCACCACGGAGCTGGCCAGACGGTTAGGGCGGTTTATGCGAGTCGACTGAACTGTCAGATTCAAGTCTGTGGCTTTTCCTCCAGCTCCCCCAGCTCCTTCGTCTTGCACATCTGGCCCCCGGCCTGAGCTTCCCAAGCTGCCCGGCATCTTGGATAGCTCCAAGCATGGCTGGCTGGCTAGTTACACCGGCGGTGACAGCAATAGCAGTAGCAGCGGCAGCAGACCAGACAGAGAGGGAGGCATGGCCTCCGGGCAACATGACACAGACGCCGAGACGGACGAATGGTGCAATCGCCTCCTCATTGCCATTGTCGATGCCGATTCACTCTCTTCCCGGCTCGGCTTGTCTGTCCTATCGCGTCGTCTTGTCTCGTCATGGTCTGTCCACCGCTGTTGCTGCTGTGCCATCCACCCCGTCTGCAGACCTGGAGGTACAATGCGAAATGCGCAGTCCGCAGTCCGCAGTCCGCAGCTCACCGCGTCCAACCCCATCCCCGCTTCTAAGTCCCAGACCCAAGATTCCACGAGGTTCCGAAAGTTGAAGGGTGTCCAGGGCAACGTGGGCCAGTGGGGGACGGTGACTTGGCCAACAAGTCCCAGCACCTGGTCCGTCGACCGCGACTGGACGTGGAGTTCCCAGCTTGCTGTCTCTGTCTTTCCCCTCCCCTGCCCTCTGTCGCTCCAATAGGCATTGCCTTTGGGGTTTTGACGTGCATCCGCCTGCTTGAACCTGTACGGCGCTGGGGTACCAATGGCTCTGCTGGCTGGCTGGGTGAGCTCTGCCCGAGACGAGGTATTTGCCTCTGTGTCTTTGTTGAGCTCGGCCTTCAAGCGAGAGTTCATCCAGGTACCGGGCCGGATGCCAAGCTGCTGGCAGCGCGTTGCAGGTACATCCGCTCCTGGCCGATGAGACGAGTATCTCGTTTGGGCGCCTTGCGGTCTGGCTGCAGACTCAGAGCCATTCAGTCGGCCAATGCTTCAAAGTACCTCCGCAGCTTTGTTTTTGCTGGGCAATTGATCACGGTCCCCCTCGTCTGGCTGTCTGGCCGACGGGTTGCGGGAATGGTTGAGCTCTGCCACTTTCCCTGTCTGCAGCTTCTCTCTGTCTTCCTCGCTGAACTAGGCCAATTGGGGCAGTGAGGGGTGGTGATCTGATGAAGTCATTCCCCTCAATGCTCGGCCAGCTCTTGGACACCGGCCACCCAGCAGACCAGAGTCCAGACTCGAAGCTGAGGCAAAGGAGAAGCGAGGAAGAAGAAAAACAACCCGAGCAGCAGCCGCCAGTGCAAGCGCAGCAGACGGTCAACAGACGGAGGTGCCGCCTCACTCCCGTCACGACCCAATTGCCCCTCGCTCTTCCCTTTTCTTTCCGTCCGTTCCCTCCCTCACCCCCGCCGCCGCCGCCACGTCCCTTCCTGCCTTCCACCCCCGTCGCAACCACGACGTCAAGCACACAAAGTGGAGGTACCTACCGCCGAAGATTGGCAGGTACTCCCTGCCTTGTACCTTCTCCCAGTGATCTCAGCAACAGCTGACTTCACGTGACTGGATACGCCCCTCTTTGCCCCCCTTCTGCGCTCTCTGATTGGCTGTTTCGGCACCCGCAGTGGGGAGCTCCTGCGCTAACAATAAACCCCTCCACCAGCTGTTGAAAAAATGAGACCAACCCTTTTGCGACCCCTCCTACCCCGCCATAACCTCGCCTGCTTCTCCGTTTCACCCTCGCCCTTTTCTCGACCTTCCACCCTCATCAAACCTCTCCGTGCAACTCCTCTGTCTGCATCTACCACCAAGCCATCCGTCAGATTCTTCTCAGCATCCAACATCATGTCTGGTCCCCAGGTGTAAGTTCTCAAGCCCTCGACGATGCCTTTGCGATGCTCTACGCAAGCATCGCAAGCTGTCAATGACGCCATACTAACAATGCTGTTGCAGTTACTTCGACATCGAGTGGGAGGGTCCCATCCTCGACGCCTCCAACAAGCCTACTAAGGACGTCCAGGGTAAGAGCTCCCTTCTTCCATCAGATCCCATCACGAACCATCATCGTTCCTGATTTGGAAGCCATGGGCATCTCAATGCTTCACTGCAAAGCACTGTCCGCGCCGTCAAATCACCCCACCTGAGCCCAAACTTTGCTTCCCCCAACCCCTCGGCAACGACCCCGCTGCTGTTACTGAGCTCTGCTGACCAACTTCATCAACAGTCCAGAACGGCCGCGTCACCTTCAACCTCTTCTACGACGTTGTCCCCAAGACCGCCGAGAACTTCCGTGCTCTCTGCACTGGTGAGAAGGGCTTCGGCTACCAGGGCTCTTCTTTCCACCGCATCATCCCCGAGTTCATGCTCCAGGGTGGTGACTTCACCCGTGGCAACGTACGTTTCCTTCCCCATCTCCAAAAGCGAGACAGTTAGCTCACACTTTCCAGGGCACCGGTGGCAAGTCCATCTATGGCGAGAAGTTCGCCGACGAGAACTTCCAGCTCAAGCACGACAAGCCCGGTCTGCTTTCCATGGCCAACGCCGGCCCCAACACGTAAGCTTTCTATCGTTCACTCATCCTCCAAACCCAGTCTAACAGTCTTCTAGCAACGGCTCCCAGTTCTTCGTCACCACCGTCGTTACCTCTTGGCTCAACGGCCGCCACGTCGTCTTCGGCGAGGTTGCCGACGACCAGTCCCTGAAGATCGTCAAGGCTCTTGAGGCCACTGGCTCTTCTTCCGGCACCGTCCGCTACGGCAAGCGCCCCACCATCGTCGCCTCTGGCCAGTTGTAAACTGCCCCTCGCTCGTGCTTTGTACGTTTAGGTCCGACTCTGCCAGTTAGTAGTCTCGAGAGAAGCGAAAGCTAGCAGGGGAAGATGGAGGATTTGGTGAAAACTTGGGAAAACGCGCCGTCGCGCGTCTTGGCGTAGTCCAGCATCACTGCTGATAGTTAGCAAGCCAAGACAAAAGTTGCTGCCACCTGTCTATCACCATGTCTACTCCACTGTGACTCGTGAATGTTACCAACACCCATAAGCACTTGTCAACCGCTTCAGCCAATCGCCCAATTACCGTGTCAAATACAGGATGGTATATTCCACAGTCAGCCCGACTGCCAAAACTATTCCGCTTGGGAGGATTAAAAAATTCTACCTCTGAACCCGTACCGCCCGTATGTCCTCTTTTTGTGCCAACGCCAATGCAATGCTGCCGTGATGCGAAATCAGTCCCAAAAAGCCCAGCTACCTCCCCTCCAGCCCATAGAAGCGTCTTTTCCTTCTTTTCTTTTTCTTCACCCGATCACTCCAACCCCAACCACCGCTGGAAATACACGCAATTGCTCGCGTTGACCGGCCCGCCCTCCTCGCAGAGCTCAAACACGGGACACCGCCCGCACGGCGCCTCCGTGAACCCGTTGACGCGCGGCTCCGGCCCGCCCTCGTCGGCGCCGCCCTCCTGCCGGCCCGCCCAGCCCTGCAGGCTCTGCCGCGGCGCCCTACAGACGCGGTACCCCGTCCGCCCGGCCACGCGGACGGACTCGACGAGGCCGTCGAAGACGAGCACGTCGATCAGCTTCTGCACGTCCTCCTCGCCGAGGATCGTGTCGGTGGTGATGCCCGTCTGCGAGATGAAGCGCGCGATCTCGCGCACCGTGGGGTATTCCTTGAAGCCGGCCGGCAGGGGCAGCAGCGCGGGCTCGCGCTTGGGAGGGGGCTGCTGCACGGCGGGCGAGGAGGAGGACGCGGCGGCGGTCTTATCGTCGCTGTCGCCGCCGGAGATTTCGCCTGCGGAGCGCTTTTTGCCCTTGTTCTCGAGGCCGCCCTTGAGCACGCCCTTCTTGGGCACGGCGGTGCGGGTCGCGGAGGAGGAGGAGGCGCCGGTGCTGTGGTAGGTGCTCTTGCGCTTGATCTGGTCGAAGATGACGCGCTGCAGGTCCTCGATGAAGGCCTCGTCGAAGGCGGAGTCGGTGAACCAGGGCCCGCCGGTGGCGCGCTCCGAGGGGCGCATGGAGGCCTTGATGAACATGCGCTTGTTGGGGTGCTCGACGTTCTTGAAGGGGGCGATGAGGCCCTTGCCCTGGAGCTGTTTGAGGGCCGTCTTGAGGACGGAGTCGTGCATGTTGAGGCGGTGCTGGATTGTCTTGGACCAGATGCCGTCGCCGCCTGCCTCGTCGATCGCGCCGTAGACCATGCGCTGTTCGTCGGTCGAGCAGAGTTTGTACCTGGAGGCCGAGGGTGTTAGCTGCCGGTCTTGGTGAGGCAATGAGAAGGGCGTGGAAGAGGAACTTACTTCTCTGCATCCTCCATGGAGCGCCATCGCCAGGCGAGGCCCGTCTGGGAGGAGACGGCGATGAGGAGGCGGTCATTTGTGAGGCTCTGGAGGACCTTGAGGAGGGTGACGGTGTCGCGGTTGGGGATGATTTCGAAGTCGAGGATGTCGTACTGGCTGAAGAGGTGGTTCTCGTCGCCGGCCTTCTGGAAGGCGTCGTAGAGCGTCTCCTTCCAGACCTCGAGCTTGGAGTCGGTGCTCGAGGTCGTGGCGGCGGGGGAGGGGGCCGCTGGGGTCGTAGCCATTGCGACGGCCGGGTTTGTGAGTGTAATCGTGTGGCAATCGCTACTTTATTCGAACGTGTCGGTTGGAATGAGGTAGAAGAAGGTATGCTCGTGAGTATTCGGAGAGAGTTCCTGGCGAGAGGACGAAAGTCGAACGGAGATTCGTGGTGGGGTGCTCTTTTTCCTCGTAGATTTTTTTTCGCCTGGGGGGAAGGTAGCCGGCTGGCGTCGTATGCGCCAAAGAGGTTTGCGGTCGGAAAGGTTCGTTGGGTGGAATTGCTACATTTGCGAATGGACTAACAGGCTAAAGCGAAAAATGAGCTCGAGGTCACGGATCGAAAAGCATTGGGCGGTTTGGGGGTGGTGCAGCTGCAGCTTGGTGGCTGGCTTTCGGGTTGGGGAGCGTGAGATTTGGGCGAGGTGACTTGGGTCGGCGACGATGCTGCAGCGGGAGGGATTGGATTTTGGAGGCGCATCAGAGGTCAGGTCCGTTCGGCGGCAACTCCCAGCGCTCGTGCTGCGGGCAGCTGCGGCAGACGGCAGTAATTAAAAAAAAAAAAAAAAAAAAAAAAAAAAAATTCCCCCCCGGGGGGGGGACATGGTGTGCACGACATTTGGGGGGCGGGGTTCCGCGTGAGATGGGTGGGGGATT